>JANAVB010042619.1:16490851-16508351 GCA_029216955.1 Iris pallida | reverse complement strand
CGATACCGATGGAGGAGGCAGTGACGTCGGTGGAGTCGGTGTCGAAGAAGAAGGCGGTGGAGGCGGCGGAGTCGACGACGATGAAGGCGCACCCGGAGGACCAGCACGCTCCAACGCTGTAAGTCGCTGGTAGTATGAATCCATGATAGATAACATTCTATCACTGCTCTGGACCATCGACTCCTGCGCTAATCTCATCATCTCGGCCATGGTCACCTGTCCTGTCTGCAGCTCCGTCACTGTGCGCTCTAACCCTCCAACGGTGCGCTCTGTCCTTTCAGTCATCTCCCTGAGGTCCATAATGCCGCGGTCGAGTGCATCCAATCGTGCTATCAGCACAGGATCCTCCGTAGGGTGCTGAGACTGCTCCTCGATCCGTCGTAGCAGGTCGTCACGGAGAGACTCCATCATCTGGTAGACTCGGGCAGAATCCTGGGACGGCTGTGGACCATACACACTAGCAGGAGATGTCCTAGAGGACTGGGTCACAACTAGGGCGCCATAGGATCCCGTACCGTAGTACATACCCCTACGGAGTCCACTAGTGGCGGCCATCCATAGCTCATCCGCCGACGGAGCTTGAGTGGGCTGCGAGGAAGTACCGGCCTCTCCTGCATCAGGTGCACTAGCAGCCGTCCGTTCCCGCAGCCTCTGATACTCGGCCTAGAGAGTACTTATTATTACTAACTTCTAATTTCTAATTAATGTACTTATTATTACTAATTTCTAATTAATGTACATATTATTTCTAATTTCTAATTAATGTACTTATTATTACTAACTACATGAATATTTATTTACATCATATTTACTAAGTTATATTAAAATTGACACGAAGTATTAAATTAAGATAAAATATTATAATACTTATATAAGTCTGCTCGGCCCTCTCGTCAATAAGGTCACCGCCGCGACGATGGGTGGCCAGGAAGACGATCACCATGTCGGCATTACCGACCTTCCTTACCTGTAATTAAATATATTATTTTAGTAATAATTTATCGGATTTACATTAAAATAATATTTGTAAAAGAGGAAGACATACCAGACGACGAAAATGGTCCATCATCGGAATCGACCCACCGCACCACTTCGAGGCATGTTGCCTAGCCGCCTTGGCCTTCTCCGACTTCTCCTTGTACCTTGGCTCCTCGAATCGAGCCTTCATCGCATTCCACTGATCAGGGGTGATCCAACCTTGGATCGGCTTTCCGGTACGATCACTATCCTTCTGATCATTGATAGAGTCACGGATCAGCTTGGCAGCGACGGCAGGAAACATCCCCTCGATAAGCTCGGTCCGGTACGGTGGATAGAAAAATATATCCTAGAAGTGCGCAAACCAAATATTTATCAGTTATATATAATATACAAAAATTATATGATTCATGTTAAAAGCAAATATATTTTAACCTTGAAGCGCGCAAACCAGAAGGCCTTCCTCTCGTCCGGAGCATCAGAGTAGTTAATCCAAGCACCACCATAATTATGCCTCAGCATGTGGCCTAGACGTCTATGTACCTCTGGGGGATGATATCTATACAAATATATTATATTCATGAAAAAAGTTAATTTATGATAAAAACAGAAAGAAAAAAATTATAAACCAAAATACCTACTTTGTACCTTCGGCCCAGATCTCCGTCCTCCTCTCCTCCGGAGGTGCGCAGGCATCATCTGCATGATGCTGGTCGGTCGTCGGCCCCGCCGCCTCGGCCGTCGCCGCAGCCGCCTCGGCCGTCGCCGCAGCCTCCGCCATCTGCTCATCCGTCTCCATCGTCGTATCAGCAGTAGGAACGCTAGACGGGCGAGCACTTTAAACAGGCCTGGAACTACTCGTCCCAAGAGATATGCCACGTGACGTCGTTCCAGCAGGCCCACCTACTGTCCGATATGGAGGAGTAATCGGCGACGAGGATCCAGAATCGGTACCAGAATGAGGTACCGAAGGAAAACTCCGTCCTCTAGCAGTACCTGTAGGAAGTACCGGAGGAGAGTGACCTCGTTGTCTCCCTCGGAACGCTCCACGATGACCTGCCATACCTGATAACAGCATATGATAATACAACAAATAATAGAGACTAGAAATATGAAAGTACAACAAATAATAGAGACTAGAAATATGAAAGTACAACAAATAATAGAGACTAGAAATATGAAAGTACAATAAAGATAAGATAATAACCAAGACAACATGTGATGATACATTCTACAATAAACATCTAAGTCCAGATAATATATTCTAGAAGAAACATCTAAATTCAGATAAGTATATCTCTCTCAATCATCTTCAGAATAATCATCTTGTTCGTCTTCCTCGACCTCATCTTCCTCTTCCTCCTCATCTTCACTTTTATCTTCGCCTTCGTCGGCTTCGTCTTCCTCTTCAGATAATTCTACATCTTCTACATTATGTGTCGTGTAATACGTAACTTCCGTGGAGTCCACATCGACAATATTGGTTACAAGAGGTAGCTCGTTCTCCTGGTAAGCTTTTTAGTCAACATCAAAAGTATCTCTAGCTTTAGTCTTGTATACTGCCCACCAGTCAGACTTTGTTGCTCTCCGTCTCAGATAAGCTGTAAAGTACACGAGTTGAGCCTGAGTTTCTAGGACAAACGGTTCATACCCTTGATATCTACGCTTATAGTTTATATCCAGAAGACCATGCTTGTCAATTTTTCAACCTTGATTTTCAATCGGATCGAACCATTCACACTTGAACAACACGATCTTTGTAGGTTCTCTGCCATTATTATATGATAACTCTACAATCTCTCGTAAGATGCTAAAGAAATCATTTTCTGGATCGACGTCTTTGTAGTTCGAAGACTTGATACACAAACAACTGTTTTTCTTGGAATCAAGATCCAGGAAGCTGTCTCTGATCGGAGCATTTGTCGACTTGAACCGAAAGCCATTGACACAGTAACTTGGCCATATTTTAACAAAAGTAATTGGTCCCTTGGCAAGAGTTCTAATAAATTCAATCTCGGGTGAAATTAGACGATCGACCTGAATATCAAAGAAGCGATAATAAATTATTTATTGCGCAGTTGCATTAGAAGAGGCCAGTAATTATCGAGCTACTTACATATTCGCTCAACCAAGAAGGAAAATGACGTCTCATTTCTTGTTCTAATGCTTCGTCTGTTAGGTAGGGTCTAACCAGCCTCAACTCATCATTATATGTGCTGGAAAACAACGAAGCAACCGCCGATTAGTACAATAATATTAGCTTATACTATTACATTGAGATGACGTAAACTCATCATCCTGAGTTACTTACCCCTCTAGCTTCTCCACTTCATCCTCGTCGTAATTGAGTAATACATACAACTGAGCAGCCCTTAGCTCTTCGTCATTCAAATATCTCTTCTTCATTTTCCCCGAAGGCTTTCCGGACGCATTGAATACTTTCAGTATTCCATCATTAAATTCTTCATATCCGTCGTCGTTTCTCGGAGCCCTCGTTCTATTCGTAGCAACATGAGGTTTGAAATAGGAGGTGCAAAAATTTGTAATCTTCTCGAGAATGTAGGCTTCACAAATAGAACCTTCGACCCGAGCCTTATTTTTTACCTTTCTTTTTAGGTGATTCAAATGTCGCTCGAACGGGTACATCCATCGATATTCGACGGGTCCACCAACACGTGCCTCGTAGGAAAGATGAATCGGCAAATGCTCCATAGAGTCGAAGAATCCAGGAGGGAACACCCTCTCTAGCTTGCACGGTGTTACCGCAATGTCCTTCTCTTGCTTTTCTAGACGATCAACGAGCAATTTCTTAGAACAAAGGTCCCTGAAGAATATGCTAAGCTCCGTCAATGGATCCCAAACTGCCTGCGGTAAGAATTCCCGAAATGTAATCGAAATTAACCGCTCCATGAATACGTGACAATCATGGCTCTTCATACCTGTCGATTTGTTCTCCTTGAGGTCGACGCATCTTCTCAAGTTCGAAACATACGCATCTGAAAATTTCAGACCTTGAATCTACCTACAAAGCCTCACTTTATCCTCCTTCTCCAGTAAGAAAATTGCCTTAGGCTGCTTCAACTTCCCATTCCCGTCCTCTATCAAATACAATGCAGGACGTCTACATATTTCTTCCAAGTCCAATCTAGCCTTTGGATTGTCTTTCGTCTTCCCCTTTACGTCAATTACAGTATTAATTATGTTATCAAACACATTCTTCTCGATATGCATGACATCAAGGTTATGTCTAATCAGATTGGTGCTCCAATATGGAAGATCCCAGAATATATTCCTCTTCGTCCAGTTATGAGTGCAACCAAATCTGTCACACTTGTAGCCCGTAGCAGGCTGCTCAATAGCTCTTGGTAAATCTTTTACCTCTTTCCATATCGTGTATCCGGTCCACCTAGGCGGGGGATTAGCCTTCTCCACAACGCCAGCACGAAAAGCATTCCTGTTCCTCCGGTACGGATGATCCTTCGGCAGGAATTGTCGATGACAATCGAAGAAGCACGGTTTGCCTCCGTATTTCAAACGGAAAGCCTTAATGCTGTCCATGCAATACGGACATGAAAGACGACGATGCGTGCTCTATTCAGATAATATTCCATAGGCCGAAAAGTCGTTGATGGTCCACATAAGTGCGGCCCGTATCCGAAAATTTTGTTTTCTAGATACATCATACGTGTTGGAACCTACTTTCTACAGCTGATTCTACTCATCAATCAACGGCTATAAATACACATCGATGTTCCTTTTCGGATTGTTCGGACCTGGGATAATAACGGTGAGAAATATATACGGAGTCTTCATGCACATCCAAGGCGGTAGATTGTACGGGGTGACGATCAAAGGCCAACACGAATACTGGGATCCAAAAGTTCAAATGGGGTAAAACCGTCGGAGCAGAGACCCAATCTGACATTACGCGGATCAGAAGCAAAATCTGGATACTCTCGATCAAAGTGCTTCCATGCTTCTCCATCAGATGGGTGATCCAACACTCCTTTGGTATGTTTCCGCTTATGCCAACTCATGTTTTTTGCAGTTTTCTTCACCATCAACAACCGCTGCAACCGCGGCGTCAACGGCAAGTAGTCCATCGAAGAGGTAGGCTTCCTGACACCGATAGACTTTCTTCTACCACATGCCTTGTAGCGATCGACACCACAAAATTTACAGGCGTCTTCATCCTTGTCGTCTTTGTAGTACAATATGCACCCGTTGCGACAGGCATCGATTTTTTCGTATCCCATCCAGAGCGATCTAACCATCCTCTTAGACCGGTAGAAGTCTTTAGGCAACTTCGTACCCTCAATCAATATTTCTATAAGCAACTACATAAGACGGTTGTAGCAATCTTACGACATGTTAAAATCGGACTTAATGCTCAACAATCTTGTAACCACCTCCAATGGTGAATGATCCTCACAACCAGGATATAATGGAGTCCTTGCATTCTCCAGCAACTCCATAAACTGTGCAGCATCGGGGTTCGGTGCCTCCTCAGGTGCATCATGATCATCCGGATCGAAACTAGGCCCGGCCGTGTCGAAAACCATGTTCACCAACCCATCGTCGTAAGGAGCGTTGTTGTGGACATCCACATAAGGCTCGTACTCCGATGCTAAAGACACAAGTTCTCCGTGCTCGCTCCACTGATAGTAATTTGGCGTGAAACTCTTCGAGTATAAATGATACGTGACATCCACTTCTGGATGATATTTCAAGTTGCGACATCTCACACACGGATACTTAATTTTGGTACCGTCCATGTACTGAGGGAACGCCTTGGCAAACTGTAAGAACTGGTGTACACCCTCTATGAATTCATCTCGCACACCGCACATGTCATCAGGATGACGGTTGTACATCCAAGTATGATTCCGCAGATAGTAATTCAGTTCCATAATTCTGTAAGATAGATACATTAAGGTAGTGAATGATATGCAATTATCAGTTCATGCGGTCTACACTTTTCGCAGTATATGTACACGTGACATTTTACGTTAAATGGTCAGAGATTATCGGTCATCTTCTTTTCGTATTACTAACTTTTGTTTCACGTGTTTGTGCGTGCGGTGGTCAGAGATTATCGCGGCGGTATATCACCCGTGTCTACAATATTTCATATAGGCTGAGTTGTATAAGTCAAGTTTTAGGATATTAGTCTATATATTATGTATAGTCCAACTGAGTCAACTATAAGCTAAACTAGTCCAACTTGGTCAAACTAGCCATTTCTAAGTTGTATAAGTCAAGTTTTAGAATATTAGTCTATATATACTAGTATAAACTCTCTCTCCTCTCCAAATACCTGGTACTAGTTAACCCTCCCCCTTTCTTCCACTAGACACACACATACATATACATGATGTATACAACTACACCATAGTTTTTAGGTTCTTTTAACCTAACTTTCCAGTTGGTACTAACCTCAATAGAACAAACACTCTCACAGCTCAAAATACTAACAAATGCTCACGCCTTACTCTTGTGACACTCCCTTTCAAACACAAACACACACCTATATGTTCCCTTACACATGTTGCCATGTTACCTATAAAAATAGGAAACCCTTGTTGACTAAAATAAGACACAATTCTACAAAGAGAACCATACTGTAGAACTCACACTTTAAGACAATAGATGAAGGAAGACTTGTATGGAGGATCGTCTACTTTATTCATGGAGTTGTCATAGGGTGTTGAGCGATGTCATTTTATTCTTTTCTTCTTCTTTTTCTTGGGATTTTTGAGTATTGGATCTTGAGACATATATAGCTAGAACTTACGAAGAATGGAGTACCATACTTCAACAAATAGATGTTGACTAATTGGTTCATATACTTAAAATCTCCGGCCATTGGGGATATTGGTAAACTAATATACCTAGATTACCCAAAAGTACACTTGCGAACTAGGATAAAATAATTAGTTGTGTACTAAACGTCTCTAAGTGTAGGAATGTTGCAAGGTGAAACAATGTATCAAACACTATATCGAAACCCAAATCCAATATACAAATCCAAATTAATACGAAATACACAAGTGTAAGTAGGGGATTAAGTGTACAGAGGTGAAATACATATATATGCATGCTTGGGGGTGTCCACGTGTCCAACAAATGGACACAAAGTGTCCAAAACCTCACGAACACACTGTATCAGTTAACACATGGTCGTAATGTGTCTCCCTGTCCATTTTGGATACGAAAAACACCTCAATTAGGGTTAGGGTTTACCTTCAGTCTCCTCGTGGTGGTGGAGGAGGAGGAGGAGGACAAGTTCGGTAGAGGAGGAGGAGGGGATCAAGTGTACAGAGGTGAAATACATATATATGCATGCTTGGGGGTGTCCACGTGTCCAACAAATGGACACAAAGTGTCCAAAACCTCACGAACATACTGTATCAGTGAACACATGGTCGTAATGTGTCTCCGTGTCCATTTTGGACACAAAAAATACCTCAATTAGGGTTAGGATTTACCTTCAGTCTCCTCGCGGTGGTGGAGGAGGAGGAGGAGGACAAGTTCGGTGGTGGAGGAGGAGGATCTCGCGGTGGAGGAGGAGAAGGGGCTCGCGGTGGAGGAGGAGGATGAGCGGCACCAGAGGGAAGGGGGTCTGGCTTTCATCGAGGTCGGGGGAAGAGGGGCGGGAACAAAAAATTTGGGGAGAGGGAGAAATGAAAAGTTGAACCGAGGAAACCCTATTTAGCAGAAGTTAGCGACGTCTGTAAATACGTCGCAAAACGTCGACTTTCCTTTAATATTCGGTGACGCCTTAATGATTGCGACGCTAAACGTCGCTGAACTAATAAAACTGACGACGTTTTTCGACAAATCAACGACGTTGGTTTTTATTACACTAAAGGTAGTCGCAATATGTCGCTGTTTGTCGCTATCAGCGATGTATTGTGACGCATACTTTTGGAGTCGCTAAATCCAAAAATATTAGCGACATTTAAGTCGGCGTTGCTAATTTCGTCGCTGATATGACTTATTTTGGTAGTGTGGCTCTGGGGTAAGTCGCTCCCTGGAGGAATACAGAGACCGCCTGGTGGATATCCACTTGATAATATCCTAGCATGAGCAAAAAAATACTTCCAAAAACCCGTCTGGACTGGGCACACTGTGTTCGTTGAGGGCCCAGACGGCATCTTTCACCTATTGCTCGGAAGAAGGCTTTTCTAACCTGATATTGTCGGTGTCGCTAATAAGTTGGGTAACCTCATTCAGGAAGGTGTTTTCTTTGAGGACTGATTCCTTAGAGAACAACCGGGAGTAGAACTGTGCGGCCGCCGCTTGGATAATCTTTTGATCACTGATGCTGATCCCGTTGTCATCGGCTATCTGATGGAGAGTGAGTTTCTGTCTACGACCATTGACGCATGCATGAAAGTAACTCGAGTTTTTGTCCCCCTCGCTGTCCTATTTAAGCCTCGCTTTTTGCTTCCAAAAATCGGTCTCAACCTTCAGCCTAAATTTGAGGATAGCTTTGGTGAGGTTAATTGTATTCATGGTAGCTGGCGAACGATCGATCATGTACATGACTTCGGCACGAGTAAGGACATCCTCAGCCTCACGAATGGCTTGAAAAATGTCTCCATAAGCTTGCTTGCTCTATACCGCTAGGGCTTTTCTCGTAGCCTTGAGCTTGTTGGCTACCCGAGTGAGGGGCTCGGGGGCGTCCACGTGGTTCCAGGCATCCGTAACGATGCCCAGGAATTGGAGGTGCTCGCTCCAGAAGTCCAGGAATCAGAAACTCTTCTTGTACTGGCTGGAATTGCTGGTAATACCAACTAGCAGGGGCATGGTCGGATTCGGTAGCATTGAGGTAAGAAAGCTTAGAGGTGGTCCCCATGCCTTGCTAGTGGGCATTCGTTAGGGCCTTGTCAAGGTGAGAGTATTGCCGTCGGTCGCCATCCTATATGTTGTACCAGGTGAAGGCATTGTCGGTGAACGAAAGGGGGAAAGGTGGGAGTTGAAGATGAAGTTGTTGAAGTCTTGCATGGCCGACCGAGGGGGGCGGCCGCCGGTCTTCTCATCTCTGCAAGTGATGGCATTAAAGTCCCCAATACAAAGCCATAGGAGGTTATGGTGGAGTTGGTGGATGTCCAGGAGGTCGTTCCAGAGGTGTCTGCGATCAGCGATATCACAGTTGCCATGAACCGCGGAAAGGATGGCGTACTTGGGGATCAAAGGGTGTTTCATCCAGCAAGTTAGGGCTTGCCTGGAGTCCTGAATGACTCCAATCTTGACGTCCTCCGAGCAGAGGATCCAAATGTCATGTCTGCCAGTAATGGCCGAATGAAAGCCTAACTGCAGTTGAATGGATTTGAGTCTCTTGTATGGGATTTTAGGTTCAAGGATGATCAATATGTTGATCTTGTGGATCCTCTTCAGGTTGTTGATTCTCCTCTTGGTTGGTTTGTTTGCCAGACTGCGAACATTCCAAGAGAGAATGTTCAGCATTAATGGAGCTTGGGGGTGGTTGGTTGGTCGGCTTGGCTGCGGACCTTATGTGCATGGCCGGGGGCTCTGCGGCCCCTTTCTTTTCATGTTTCCTAGATGTGGTGGTGGCCTCTCCCGCCTTCGAGGTGGAAGTGCCGTAGATAGAATCCTCTGGAGGGTTGGAGAGAGTATCTGCGTGGGGGTCATCCAATTCTCCAGCAGAGTCCAGGTCGGATTCCTGAGGGGGGATGAGAATGGTTTCGTTGATGTACCAATCTGGTCTCCTTTCGACTGGAGTTGGAAACCTGCGGCAAGGACCTGAAGTCCTTTAAGAGCCTGCTCTGGCCCTAGAATAGCAAGGGCGACTTCGTCCACAACTCCGTGGGGGTCTATGGCATTTTGAAGTTCTAGGAGGTTCTTCTCTGCGGCAAGGAAGGAGGTCGTTGATGTCCTATGAATCCGGCTCGGAGGCCACGATCGAGTCTGCAGGACAATTTATCTCCTGAGATGGGTCATTCGCTTCTGGAATGAGGGCATTGAACTGGTTAGAAAGGAGTAGATTTGGTGGGTGGTAGGGGATGACCGCTTTGTCTGAGGAGGTGCCTCTGCCTGACTTGCCTTCACTGGAGTTAATTCTGATGTGGGAGTTTGGTAGAGGAAGCAGGGGGTTGGGCATACTTGTCCCCGTTGGGGTGGGATTCTTTCCGCGCTGGTTTCTTCTTGAGTTCTAGATGAAGACGGGAGCAATGCTTGGAGAGGTGGCCTCGCAAATGGCAGTGAGAGCAAAAGATGATGTGATTATCGTATAAGATTTGTTGGGTATGAGTGTGGTTGCCAAATTCAATAAGGATATGGTTGGGGGGTTCAGAGGTGAGGTCGACTTCCACACAGATCTTGGCATAGTAGGCTTTGGTCAGGTTGCTGGTTTCTGCTGCAGTGGCCACATATGTCCCGAAAGAGCTGGCTATACGCCTGAGAGCCGCTGAAACGAAGCAAATAAGAGGGAGATTGGGAAGGGTCATCCAGGCAGTAACCGTCGTTGAGTCTTTTCTGGTGTTAAAGCTCGGTGACCACTTGATTATCTTCATCTAGTAGGAATCGACCCTACTGGTGCCTTTGGACCAGGTGGTCCTATGGTCAAGATCGGAGGAGAGATAGAGCAGGATATGCCTCGGGTCGAGGGGGGCCACCCTGTATTCTGCCGACAGCCGCCAACTGGCAATGACCTCTTGAACCCGGGATAGTTTAGGGCAGCCTGAGGAGAATATGAGAACGAAGGAGTGAGGAAAGAAGGTTGCCAGGGAGGTTAGTTCCAGGTTGGTGAAGGGCACCATAGGCAGGGGAGATACTGGCGGATACTCAACATCTGGGAGGGGGACGTCCGGGAACAGGATCCCCTTCTTGGGCGCCCTGTCGGGACGGAGCTTGTCGGTGAATGAAGTAGTCGGAGGAGCCGACGGCTGAGGCGGTCCCCGAGCTATGCAGGGGGCGGGCCTTACGGCGAAGGAGGGGGTGGAAGAGCTACAGCCGTCCATGAGGCCTGGACTGAGCTGGGGATGATAGCGATTAGATCGTCCGGGAGAGGGTGACCAGAGGGGGTAGGGGATGGGGTCAAAGTGGGGGTGTACCAGGGTACGTTCGCGTCTGAGGCGATGACGGTAGAGGATCTGGGCTGAGCGCTCGAACCTCTCGTATCAGACAGCAAAGAAGATGGAGGAAAAATAGAAGCAGAGGAGGGAGGAAAGGAGGACGGAGGGGGTGGAGGGACAGCAGCTAGTGGAAACGCGAGCAGAGAATGCGCCACCAAAGGAAGAGTCGCTAGAAGGGCCCGGAGAGGAAAGGCCAAATACGACCAGGGAAAGGGCGACCCAAAATGCATCCATAGAGGATAGGGGGACGCCATATGCACCCACGAAGGAGGATGGGCGGACATATGCGCCCCAGATCAGAGGGCCATATGCGGCCTCGATGGCAAGAGGGGAGTCGCCATACGCGCCCTCGAAAGGAGCTACAGAGCCGGGGCCGCCATAAACGCTCACTGAGGAGGATAGAAGGGTGTATGCACCCACGGGAGAGATCCCGTATGCGCCCGCGACAGTGGACGATGGGCCGCCATATGCGCCCGCGGGGAAAGGCACGCCATATGCGCCCCCAGGTGAGCAACCAAATGCGCCCGAGACGGGAGGGGGGCGTATGCACCAACGCGAAAAGGGTCGCCATATGCGGCCACAGTAGGGCAGGCATATGTGCCCACGCATTTAGAGGCACATAGCAGCGCTTCCCTCGGCTGGGAGAACGCGCCAGAATAAGGGTGAGGGGGAAATTGAAAATTCGAATTCGAAAATTCAAAATTTCTCGCGAGCTCCACTCCCGAGGAGAGCCGAGGGGAGACCGTCCTGGAGGTAGCAACCTTCAGAGAGGGGAAGGTCATGGCGAAAGGGGGAGAGCCGCCCGACTCCCCCGTGCTCGAAGACGGGTTGCCCCACGACAAGGGCATGGAGAGGTGAGACGGAGGACACCTGGAGGGGAGGGAGAGGTGCGACCGATAAGTGGGAGGGGGACTAGAGGAGGTCGGAGGAAACAGGGAAAAGGCGGAAAGGCGGAGCGAGGGGAGGCGGAGCCTGGCGAGGGTTGAGGCAGGCGAGACTGGGACGGCGATCCCAGGACGGCGATGAGGCCGAAAGGAGGGACGCCTGGTCGGACCCGGAGGGGGCGGCCATGCGGGAAGAGAGGGGAGGAAGGGAGGAGGACCGAGCGCACGTCCGCCGGCCCAGGCGGGGCCGGAGACATCGGGGGAGATAGGGGCTGGTGATCGAGAATGAGAGCGATGCATCATTCTGATCTATCATATATATATATATATATATATATATATATATATATATATATATATATATATATATATATATGCACCAAGTAAACAAGTGAAGGGTAACCATGTGTGTTCATGGTCAGCCACAGTGCTGGTCACAGGAAAACCCTTTCTTTCCTCTTACCTGCTTGTTTAAGTATCTATCTAAGAATGAGAACATGTTGACCATGGACCAAATCTCCTACTGTTAGAAATAGCATAGGGTAAAGGGTTAGTACATGTATATAGGTATTGGAAAATACATATGTGATGTGGGACTAAATAATGATAGGGTGACATGGGATGAGTAGGTAAAGACTAAAGTAGAGGTAATGGGATTATCTATGTGAGTTATGATTGTCACTACCACATTTTTGGCTTGAGGGTATTTTGGTCATTTTGACTTTTTATGATTTTAAAATTTTATTAATTTAATATGTGCTAATTGTTAGGTTGAGACTTGACCTAGAATCTTAGCCTAATCTAGATTAGCCTTGAGCTTAGAGTCTTGATTAGGGTAACCTAGTAATGACAAGATTAACAAATCTAGATATTTCATAGTTGGATATTTACCCCTTAGGATATTTGTGAAAAAGAAAGCCTTATGACTAGTTGAACCAATAGGAAGGCTTAGAATTGGATGGACAAGCGCTAGCCTCTCATCTACATCTAAAACCTAACCCTAATTCATCTAATGGCAGCTACAATAGTATCCCCCCTTCTTATAAAGTATTCCTAAGAAAAACCTTTGCCACTTTTTACATCTACTTAGAACCCTAACTGTTCTTCCCTAAAATTACCCCCCTAATATACAAATTAAGTCCAAATTGAGTCTAATCAATTTCATCATCACCCTCTACCATAGTGGAATCTAGTAGGGGCTTGCTAGCTAGGATTTGGAGTGCTTTGGACAATTGGAGTTCGAGGGAAAACACTCATCCTCACCCTTGCATTGAGATTTACTCTCAATAGGTAAATACCATGAAAACTATATAAAATCATGTTTTCTTTTCATTGATGCATGCATATAGGTATACCCTAGATGTAGAGTTAGTTTGGTGCTAGGTAGAGTCCATTTCGTATCCATATTAGACACGTAACAGTATCCTTAATAGGGTGTTCGATGAAATGTTTGTAAGAAATGAGTTTTGTTATTTTTAAGATCTAATTGAACAAAAAATTAGGTTAATATATGTATATCAATAATCGTAAAGACTGAGTCAAAGTTTGGGAGTTTTTCGTATCTAAAATGGACACGCACATACGCACGCTGATACCGTAACTGTCCCCTGCTACCCGAGTGTCACTATAAACACGACACGCTACATGGCGGCCTGCCACTTGGCACAGACCAAGGGGTAGTGTCTGACACAACACCCCTTGAGTCTCGAGTCGCCTCGTGTCATATTGGACATGTAATCACATGTGCACAGGTTTTACACTGTCACTGTGCGTATGGGTTTTCTTGACTGATACGCAGTTTGTGTCGACTTTAGACACAACATGGACACGTATTACCTAGCCGACCATGTAGTCCTATAGGTAGGCTACCTAGGTTAGTGTGTACGAGGTGTCCTTGGTCCTGTGTCGTGTCCAATTCCCCAGGGAATGGCCGCACGAGCCTGTGCACAGGCAGGATTCCTGAACCGTGTTTTCATTGTATTGGACACTTCGTGTCCACTCATATAGACACGAATAACACCCTAGACATATGTACATATGCGGAACACATCTATATGCCTGATTGTGGGTTTTTATTGGGTTTTTGGTTTTCGAATTGGAGGAATTTTATGATTAGTTTCATTTTCCAGTTTGGGTTTCAACAAACTGACAATTGATATATATGAACCTGTTTCCTAAGAAAATTGCAAAATATGTTCATAACCATTTTGATATGAGGTTAGCTTAACTGTGGTTAGTTTAAACCTGGGACTTAATGAATGGATTGTTGCATTAACAGAAAACTGGGTTGGGGTTTTGAAATGGGTTTTGATTTTAGAAATGAAAACTGGGTTGTTGACTGTTAATGTAGGTAAAACCAGAGAATTCCAGTGACATGTTAACCTAAATTTGCATATGTTTATTTCTTGAGATTTTAAGGGTTAATTCAAAACTAGATTAATGTTTATAACTGAGTTTTCTTTTATGTGAAAAACCTGAAAACTGAGGTTCAAGTAACCTGAGTACATATGGCATTTCCTGAGATTTCAAGTGAAAATTGAGAATGGGTTGTTAACAGTTAAACCTGAGATTTCTAGTTAACAGTAAAATCGGAGATTGTAATGTTTATAACTGAGTTCTTCCCTCTATGTGATAACCTAAAATCTGAGCATGTTATTAATACAATGTTTCGAAATTGGATTGAATGAACTAAGGGTAATGGAATTTGAAAATTGAAATAAAAACTGAGTTTCCCTTTATGAGAAAAACTTGAGATTGAATGTTAATTTAGAGTTGGGTTTAAGGTTTGCATATATATGAGTTGTTTGTTTAATTTCATTTGGTTGAATGTTGGGATAAAAACTGAATCAGTTTACTCTTAAAACCTGAAAACAGTTTACTAATGAACTTGTGAATGCTTAATTCATTAGCCAATTGTTCATTTGCCTTTACTTGTATTCCATAGCCCCTGTACCCACACACACCAATGTATGAATGAATGCATGTACCCAAGTATGTATTCAAGTATGAATACATATATGTATGAATGTAGAATGCAATATGTATATGCATGTAATGTGTGTATACATATATAGTATAATGCAAGAAGAGGAATGCAATATAGTGTGTATATATTATAATGGGTATTGTATAAGTAGGGTTGTATTGGTAATATGGTGTATAGGCCTAGAGGTAGAGTGTTGACTTAAGTTGACTAAACCTAGCTAGTTTGACTACAATTGAACTAAGTTGACTAGAGTGACCTAGAATAGTGGACTTGACTTAGTTTGACTTCCAGTTGACCAAACCCTAAGGTTGACTCAGTTTGACTAGATGTTGACTTGGGTTGACCCAGAGTTGACCAAGTTTGACTTGACCTAGATTAACCTAGAAATCATGTATATTGCATTACAAACTTCATTTACCTTATATTAAACACATTGTGACCTGTGTTGCTCTAAATAGGACTCATCTACTCTGCCTGGACATTTACACCTACCAGATACTTAGGATATCAGGCGAGTACATTCTCTGACCGCTTCATACTTGCTAGAACTTATATTCCTGCTCTAGATTACTTTACTTGATGCTGTTACGTTGGTAACACGGATTGGTACTATATGGATCTTTTTATGAGATATTATCCCCCTCGGGAGCAATAGGTACTTCATGTCATGTGTTTTACTTACAGCATGTATCTTCATACTTCACTATTCATGTACTCTTATGATTCATGTACTCTCATGTTCACAGAGCCCCCATAAATCAATTTCACGTGCGCTCATTTATGAGGCAGTGAGATCATAAATCTTAATATAACTTGTCTGGATCCTTGTGTATTGATTGGGGATGTGGGAGTAGAAATAGTCATGTGCATAATTCCAAAGTAGTGTAGTCATGAATCAACTCTGTAGTATAGCCATGAATCACCTCCAGCTGTTCACATGTCTATCTTGTACTCTGAATTACTAGTCACTGATAGTTCTCTACTTATAGTAGAAATTTCTATTACAGTTATCTCTTTTACTTCATGTATATTCTTTCAGTTATTCATGTATCTTACTCTATTGCATGTTTATTATCTTCTGACATGATATGAACTGCGTGAGATGTATTGTGCTCGTTCCTGTCCTGACTGGACCTGTTGATATATTACAGAAGATGAGGATGAGGATGAGGCTTTCTGTACCACCTATTATGGAGCAGCCCTAGACGACACTTGCGAGTTGGACTCTCAAGAGGACCCAGCACTAGCTGATGTTATCACCCCTACTGCCTAGACTAGTTTAGTTAGGATTTATCTTACTTATGTTTTCATTTGGGATTTGAGTTGTATTATGTTTTGTTATTGTGTCGTTTAGAAACTTAGACTTATTTCCCTTTCTGTTTGTACTTCCTTTAAGATTTTCATATCTATGATATCGTGCTATTTCTACCTTAGATTGTGATTGAGATGTTCCTCCGTGCGGAGAGTATATCTTATGCGGTTATACTTATACTGTGTTAGATGTTGTGACCTAGGATAGTGTTCTACCGCCGACACTGCGGCATAGGCTGGACGTACCCACTTCTCGTGCCCCTACACTGGGTGCGGGTCGTGACACATTTTCAGTGGTGGCCCATGCAGGTCTAGTATTATGTAGTGGTATTTGAACTAGAGTATCACTACAGCCTGCAGTAGAATACTGGATAACGTTTGCGGTACTCAATCACATTAGGAAAAACTCTTATCTAAATTACTGTCTTTTAAACTCTTGCTGTTAATTGCTTCCCTTGAAATAAACTATCCTCCTTTGATTATCACTTCTATCTCAGTATTGATTCCTTGTTTGATCTGTCTCCAGGATGGTGATTGAGACACGATCGTAGCGCCCCACCGCGGGAGGTATGTCAGAGAGGTCTGCCACTTCTCGTCCAGTTCAGCCAGGATCTGAGATGGAAGCTCCTTTAGTACCTACTCAGTTTGGAGTATCTGCAGCCTTCGGGGGAGCACCTCCACCAGTTAAGAGGTAGACCCCAGTTATTTCGGAGGTTCTTCAGCCGCAGCAGCAGCCACCTGCGGGGATGGTTGATGCTGGCCATCTATTTTCCTTTGTGGAGAGGATTCTGGAGTCCCACTAGCAGCAGCAGCAGCGTCAGACTGCCGACTTCCGTCAGGGTATAGACGAGGCTCACCAGCTAGTCCGGATGACAGTGGAGATGGTGACCATTGAGGGACCAACTGTCAGCCCCTGATTTCAGTTTTGACTTAATTAGTGTTAATTAATTTCTAATGACATATTTAGTCTTAAAATAATTTATTATAATTTTAGGAATTTTTTCTAGAATTTTTAAATGATTTTTAAATGATTTTTAAATGAGTTTTAAATACTAAAATACCATTTTGCAATTAATTAAAATATTTTAATATCATTTTATAATATTTAGAATTGTTTTAATATAGTTTCGTAATTTATTAAAATGTTTTAATAGCTGTTTGTAATATTTAGATTTGTTTAGAAGTCAGTTTGTAATTAAATGAATTGTTTTAATTCGGGTTTGCAAATACTTATTTACACA
>JANAVB010042619.1:16278351-16488351 GCA_029216955.1 Iris pallida | reverse complement strand
TGTACAGTTGATTTATTTATTGAATAATTACGACTTGCAACTTTTTGGGTTATTTTGAGTTATAGCCATATTGGACCTCACCCCTCACTAGTGTAAAGACCCTAGTATGTTAGTTATAGTATTGTGTCACCCCACATTGGTCTCCTATGCAAAAGTCATCATTTTGGCTAGGTGCCCAGTCACAAGTCGTGTTGCACCAATTAGTGTCTTAGTATTTTAGCTTAGTGTAAAAACTAAGTTTATGCATTTATTTCTACATTGACGAGTTATCAGGCATCTATATCATTTTTATCGCAGCTTGCTTTGCTTTGCTTTGCTAGAGGCAAGTACTTTCTAGAAACTTTACATACTGCTATAAACCATAAATTGTGATTCACCAACCATGTTAAATGCTGATCCTTGGGGTAGCAAGTTAAAATTTGCATGTTGTATTACTTTCAGACTCTGCCATGTTTAGGATAGTTTTTATATCTCTCACATGTTTAAACAACGGGTTAAGAGAAAACTGCTAGTAGTGTACGTGATCATGACCCCCTTCTTCGTATGTATTTACCGAGCACCGTTACATTCTATATGTATCTGTGTCGTATGTTTGGTCCCGCATTTGTGTATGGATGTACACCGATGCCGTTAAGTGTACATATGTACACTTCAGAAAATTGATATGTACCGCTGTACATCCTGATTACCTATTGACTGATCACTCGCCTACTACAGTTTTAAACTTTAAAATGAATATCTATTGCCATGATAAAATATACCTAAAACTGAACAAACATGATATGTCATTTCTTTTCATTACATGATCAGTATTATATGTTTGTTAGATTCAGTACTTGCTCCCGTTCTAACAGGATAACGTTGTAGGTATACTTACTGAGGAGGAGTTGCTCTGTGATTCGCATTATGGAGTTACTGCCGAGGACCAGGCTTTACCTTACGAGGATGTACCTGCAGGGAACCTCGTCTAGTTGTCTTTTGCTTTAGACTTTTGAGAGTAGTCATGAATTAGACTATGTATTTTGTAACTGGACCTGTATCCAGTTTTACATTTCAGACTTGTACTTGGACTTATTATATGAGACGACTTTTGTGTTTGGAGCATTTATGACTCTTCTTCACTTATAAAACTGTTAGCACATTTAGTCTTATCTTGTTATCTCTAGAACAGCTCACTGCGCTTTATCTCAAGCGCAGGCTGGACATGAATCGGCCCGGCCCAACAATTTGGGTAGCGGGTCATGACATGTTTTTAGTGGTGGCCCATGCAGATCGAGACTAAATTATTTGGTTACGTTATTTGTACGCATTTTGAGGACAACGTTCTACGCAGGGGCTGTAAAGGATTCACGCAAGCAAGTAATAAAGAGTGCCCGTCAAGTAGCGCTCATCCGAGACGCTATCGGTCGGGCAGCACGTAGTGCTCATCCGAGTCACTATCACCCATAATGTGTGTAAAAAGTAAACGTAGCCCCTACGCTAGTAGCTGTCCCCTCCCCCCAATGATACTGTATATGCATCGTAACCACGACACACCAACACATGTCGCTTCCACAACACTGTTTATAATAGATAACTGTCAAGTCTTCTAACATGCTTCTATTGACAGTTATTCCTACACATGCGCACGGGTGATCAGCCAACACGTAAGTGACCACTACATGATACTCACAACTCACACACAACTCGTGATACAATCGTGACAAAGTCAATGACATGCATCCTATTGACGGAAGTCTCTTAACTCTAGGTCCACAAGCAAAAAGAAAATAATAAACAAGGAATATAGATACAATAAACGAAATAAAATGTAACTAAATATAAGCAGTAAAGATGACAAGGTATCTTGCTGAGGTTATGTGCAAAAGAGAATAATCCAGTAGCTCGAACCGGCAAATAAACAAAGCAAGAAAAGCTAAATCCTGCAGATGACTCCGGATGCTGCAACAAACATCACGAACGAGTTTGGAATAAAAGATATGCCTAGGAAAGGCCTGTCCAAAAGTTACATTCTGGAACAAGGGCAAAATCATAATTTCTGGTCAAAATGATGTCCGTTGTTGGACCCGCTTTGCACCGAAATACGTGCTATTGTCTATGGTCTCTAAAGTCGTCAAACTACATGTCTACAAATTTGTTTTGATGAGGCGAACCCAACGGTATGTCCAATTTTGGATTCCGGTGGACTGTGCACAAAATTGCCCGTTGAGTGGGATTGTGGGCCCGCCAAAATAGCGTCCCGATCAACGGTCTCAGAATCGGACCAAACTTGGCTCACAGGACCAGAAAATATTTTGAGTCCAATGGCTTATGTTACATCACGATATGATGAATTTGCACAAAATTATGACTTAATTTGCAAAGAGTCGATACGGGGTATCTCGACGGATACGCACTGATTTCGTCGCGCACATGCAACGAAATCGGGTTTCGTCAGTTCCCACAAGTCGACACCATCCATACGCGCCTTTCGATGCATATAGTGTGCGACCACGTCGTCCGGTTTGTCGGGACGGACGCCGTATCGGAGTATTTTTCTAATTTTTGAAAACAGAATTTATAATTTTTCGTGAAACTTTAACAACGTGTAACTTTTTACACACTAGATAAAAAGTGAATCCAGAAGGTGCGTTACAATCTCGGTTATGTTATTATTCTCTGAATTCAATTAGTTTTTACAAAATCCTATTGTACAGAAAGAAAAGTGGCCGACAAGTTGGTATTTTAAAACAATTTTTAATATTCCAAAAAAATGGTTTTTCTCCAACTTTGCCTCGATCTTTCGAGCAAGTTGGATGGCCATGTCGAAATCCACCTTGAGGATCTCGAAGAGGGTCAAGTCTACTTTCCAGAAAATCTTACGGATTGAAAATCGGTGCTACGAGTAAAAAGTTACGTCGTCGGAAAGTAGGGTACCTTGAGTGGTAAAACTGCTCCGTGGATGACGAGGGGCTGACTTTCGATGCTCCGTTCGTCGTGCACAAAACTCTGTCGCTGGTGAAACGAACTCCTAGGCGAAGAGGGTATGTTCTACTGCAATTTTCGTTTTGGAAGTTTAGGATTTTGAGGTTTGTGGAAAAAGATGTATTTATATCCATTCCTAACTAAACCTAATACTAATAGGTTTTGATGTAAAACATCCCACGGGTTGGGACTTACTTTGTGAGCCTGCTGCAGCAAGCAAAGACTTGGGTGGGGGGGCCCGCCCACTTTTTGTGGGTGGGTTGTTTCATTTTTTTTTCTTTTTCCTTTTCTTTTCCTTTTCCTTTTTCTTTTCTTTTTCTTTTCTTATTCTTTAAATCTTTTATATATATAACTATATATATCCAAAAATCATTTAAATACAAATAACACTTTAAATGTCACATAACCAAATATTTAATATATTTAAATATATCTACATTTATATATAAATTCAATTCATAATAAATAAACTCAAAATAATAATAATAATATCTTAATAGAATAAACTTGTTTAATAAATCTCTACAAAATAAATTTAATAATAATAAATTAATAAAAATTGCTCCAATGGGTGAACTGTACACACACCCTTATCCGGGTGCAGAAACATGTACAATCTTGTAAAATATTATTTAATAATAAAAATACCAATAATTGTACGATAATTAAATAATTAGAAATTGCACATAAAATTCTAAAGTAATTTAGAAAATATTTGTATATACATAAAATATTCCTATATGGCCACCTTAGCCACCCCACATGCTCACGTGGGCTTAAATTTGGTTCGGGCCCTGTTCGGGCTGAATTGGCCAAACCGGGTCATCAAAAAAATAAATAAAACCATAAATTGTATAAATTCATTTTTAAGTCTAATAAAATAATAAAAAAATAATTAAAGAAAAAAATAGGGGTTTTACATCCTACCCAACTTACAAGAATTTCGTCCTCGAAATTTAGGATTAATAGGGTAGATAGGGTTTGAGGGATAGGAAGAGTTCGTCAATACCAAAATGCAACTAAATTTTGGAGGAGGCAATAAAACGGCGTTCAACGTAACCATGCATTAGAAAATTTGGGGAGTCGATATATACAAAAATATTTCATGGTTATGGAATTGAATAAGAGTTGCTAGTGATGGTAACAAAATTTGATAATCCAGTTTCGAAAATAGTAAGGATTTGAGTAGACCAAAGAGAATAATTTAGACATTTAGGAGATGTGATTCCTTAAGGGAAAACTGGATACTAATCGTCTTGGTCGAGGGTTTGATTAAGTGATAATTAGAATCACTCTCGTGCGTTCAAGTGGGATTAGAAGGGCACAATAAAATTTTAGGATTGGGGAAAAATGGAGTTTAATGTGAGGATATAGCCACATGAGTTGGTCGGTGGCTATCTAAATTCGTGTTAAAATAACTGATAGAAAAACTAAAGGTGATATCTTACATCTATCTATCATGTACAGTGTCTGGTCTTAACATAAGTAAAGTAAAGCAATAAAGAGTTCAAGGACGAGGCTATCGAGTACGAATACGGGGTTCATAGGCGACGAAATAATTCAAATGAGAGTTGTCAATGCTGTCGGGATGAGACTCTAAGGCAGGTTTAACTATGTCTCCATCCACGTAGAATAATTCATGAAAAGCGAACCAAAGTGCAATAGGTTGATCTGACCATCATGCACCGGTTCTGATTAGACAATATGTTAGTGGATGCACCCAATAATATATGTCATGATCAAGCTTGATAACGAAATAAGCTTACAAAACTGAAGCTACATTAGCAGCATGAGATGGCCAAAATATGAGCAAAGAAGGTACTGATGAAGAAAATTTTAAATAGCCCAAGATCCTTTAAATCAAGTCTTGCCCGAAGTGTGGGCCTTTACAGTTGTCCTAGTTTTCTTCACTTACGGTTTGGTTGTCTGGATAAGTTAAGGTCCTCTGAATTTCTAGTCTAAGTGAGCTCACCAACACAATTCATAAGGACAAAGATTTGTTAGGTGGTGAGGTATTCTATCCAACTTATAAGGGTTAGACTAATAGTGTGATGGGACAACGGGTCAAGCAATCAAGATAAAGCACAAGGTTAGCATTTAGGGAATTAAGTAGAACAAAATCACATATCGGGTCGAAAGAATTGAGTCGAGATGGAATTCCTATCCGTGGTCAAAAATATATCGATTCATGGTAAAGGTTATAGTTTGGCCATTTTGACCATAAGGTCATATCAAGAAATAGAGTACAAGGAGATGGATTTTAGTGGAACATGATATGTCTACAGGAAGATGGGCTCGTCTAGGTCTTACACATAAAATTTGTTGGAAGGAAAAGTCTAGTGTTGTGCTCCAAATATCCAAGTCAAGGTAAGGGACGCCAAAAGATCTAAAAATAGAAAGTGGGAGTTCACGGGGTGATAATTAATGCACAAAAATAAAGAAGGTCAAATTAAAGCATGAAATAAATATATTAGAGAATCCAAAAAAAATTATTTAGGGACATAGTTCTAGAGAGAAGATATTCCATTAGATGAATATAGTTAAGGAACCATTAACTCATTATTCAAATTGCAAGTGGGTTAGAAGGTCGCAATTAAAAGATCTAGAATTGAAGGAAGGTCGAGTAAGCCAAGGTGGAAATACAGTCACATAGCTGAGTAGATGACTAACAACACTTATGTATATACTACTATCATGGTCATGGGTGATATGGCAATTAGGGTGGAATAGTTAGTAGGGTTATCTTGGGGCCTACCATTAAAATTTGACTCAAGTTTTCTCCAAAAGTTTCTTAATAAAATTTTCAAAAATAAACCACCAAAATTTATATTCACTCCATGCCGTTCAAATTCATCATAAAAAAAATTTAAATCACTCTCATAAATCTCAAAGCAAAATTTTATCACGTTACTACTAACCTTTTCCAAAATTAACGTTTAAGTTCAACTATTTAACTCAAGAGTTCATAATTTACGAATCCGTAAAAATTCCACAATCAATCAAAAATTTAACACTCTAAAATTTTCAAATAACTCATAATAAAACTCTTAGCATATTAAAAGCAATCTCAAAATTTAAGCTCAATGCTCTCATCAATTTTAACTTCTATTCATGCTAAGTTTTTTTTTCCAACAAAATCCTAACTTTTAAATGGTAACTTCCTTTAATCAATCAAAATAACTTTCCATCACATCCTTTAAAATTCTTCCAAAAATTTTAATATTAACAATACCTCATTAAACTAAATTTTCTAATAATCTTATCAGTCATAAAATCATATATATTTTTTTACGAAATTTGATATCTAAATTCACAATTTTAAGAAAACCAAAATCTAAATAGATTTGTAAATCCCAATCATAGGACACAATAAAGGAAAATTCTCAAAAACTGTTTTCATAACTTTCAAATATTTTAAACCAAAATTTACCATCATTACTTCTACTTAAAATTTAAAATTTACTAAACACAAAAATTGCAAGTTGTACAACTCAAATTTAAATAATTCCTACGGCCATTTTTAAAAGCTAAGATCATTTTCAAACCAAATTTATAATTGTTCAAAGGTATATAACTATAATCCAATAAATCATTAAAACTTGAAAGTCAAATAAATTTTATATTTGTTTGAAAGATGTATATCTATCACCCAAAACTCATAAATATTACAACTTGAAAAGCAAATCAATTTTTACACTTGTGCAAAGATGTATAACTATAACCCAATAAGTCATAAATATCAAATCTTGAAAGTCAATCAATTTCTTAAACCAAGTATGAAATTCTATAAATCTTCTGGTGTTTACTATTTAGAAATCTCAAGGTTAAAACTTTTTGTGGTAATATCCTACTTTACTAATTACTAATTATTAAATCACACTAAAAAGCCTTTTAAACTCAATTAGAGTCTTGAATGTATTCCAATTGCCAATATAACCATTTTAGCCATGTGGTTGACCTATGAGCATATACTAGTGTAGTCATCTTCCTAGTTGACACTAAGCACGAAATAAGAATCAACGGTAGAAAGGAATCAAGCAAGATGCAGTTCAAGGAAGTCGAACGGGAGTTCAGAATTTGAAACCAAGAGAAGAGGTCAAGCTGTATGGATATTCTAATCCTATGTTGCAGGCTCACATCGGTATAATTACATAACCGAAGTGACAAACTCGACCTCCATGGGCCACCACAAAAACATGTAACGCCCTAGTCCCAAAATATTTGGGACCATATACGTATCATGCCAGCTGCATACATACGAAGCACACTCCAATATATGAAAACCTTGTATGTATACATAAGCTGTCAAATGTAGTAATCCAAGACAAACTAAATCTCATCCATAATAAAAAGAATAATAGTATAAAATCAACTTGAATATTTATGGTACAATCGTTGGGCGGAGACAAAGTCCACTACCAACTATCAAAAGGAGATAAAGTATACAAGAAAAAGATTCATGAAAGTATCAAGACGAACCAAGAGCGATCATCTTCGAAGAAATGGAGACGACCACAATCTTGGCTAGAACACCTGCAGTAAACCATGAAAGCACACACCTGGAGAGATCACCAGGTCCTCAGAGGGACGTAGCAAGATACAGAAAGAACATGCCATTATAACTGCATAAGTAAAAATACTATAAACTATAACACAACAGGGTTTCTAACCATCTATGTGATATGCACTTTGAGGACAACGTTCTACGCAGGGGCTGTAACGGATTCACGCAAGCAAGTAATAAAGAGTGGCCGTCAAGTAGCGCTCATCCGAGACGCTATCGGCCGGGCAGCACGTAGTGCTCATCCGAGTCACTATCACCTATAATGTGTGTAAAAAGTAAATGTAGCCCCTACGCTAGTAGCTGTCCCCTCCCCCAATGATACTGTATATGCATCGTAACCACGACACACCAACACATGTCACTTCCACAACACTGTTTATAATAGATAACTGTCAAGTCTTCTAACATGCATCTATTGACAGTTATTCCTACGCATGCACACGGGTGATCAGCCAACACGCAAGTGACCACTACATGATACTCACAACTCACACACAACTCGTGATACAATCGTGACAAAGTCAATGACATGCATCCTATTGACGGAAGTCTCTTAACTCTAGGTCCACAAGCAAAAAGAAAAGAATAAACAAGGAATATAGATACAATAAACGAAATAAAATGTAACTAAATGTAAGCAGTAAAGATGACAAGGTATCTTGCCTGAGGTTATGTACAAAAGAGAATAATCCAGTAGCTCGAACCGGCAAATAAACAAAGTAAGAAAAGCCAAATCCCACAGATGACTCCGGATGCTGCAACAAATATCACGAACGAGTTTGGAATAAAAGATATGCCTAGGAAACGCCTGTCCAAAAGTTAAATTCTGGAACAGGGGCAAAATCATAATTTCTGGTCAAAACGATGTCCGCCGTTGGACCCGCTTTGTACCGAAATACATGCCAATGTCTATGGTCTCTAAAGTCATCAAACTACATGTCTACAGATTTGTTTTGATGAGGCAAATCCAACGGTATATCCAATTTTGGATTCCGGCGGGCTGTGCACAAAATTGCCCATTAAGTGGGATTGTGGGCTCGCCAAAATAGCGTCCCGATCAACGGTCTCAGAATCGGACCAAACTTGGCTCACAGGACCAGAAAAATATTTCGAGTCCAATGGCGCAAGTTTCATCGCGATATGATGAGTTTGCACAAAGTTATGACTTAATTTGCAAAGAGTCGATACGGGATATCTCGACGGATACGCACTGATTTCGTCGTGCACATGCAACGAAATCGGGTTTCGTCAGTTCCCACACGTCGACAATATCCATACGCGCCTTTCGATGCGCATAGTACACGACCATGTCGCCCGGTTTGTCGGGACGGACGCCGTATCGGAGTATTTTTCTAATTTTTGAAAACAGAATTTACAATTTTTCGTAAAACTTTAACAACGTGTAACTTTTTACACACTAGATAAAAAGTGAATCCAGAAGGTGCGTTACAATCTTAGTTATGTTGTTATTCTCTAACTTCAATTACTTTTTACAAAATCCTATTGTACAGAAAGAAAAGTGGCCGACAAGTTGGTGTTTTAAAATAATTTTTAATATTCCAGAAAAGTGGTTTTTCTCCAACTTTGCCTCGATCTTTCGAGCAAGTTGGATGGCCATGTCGAAATCCACCTGGAGGATCTCGAAGAGGGTCAAGTCTACTTTCCAGAAAATCTTACGGATCAAAAATCGGTGCTACGAGTAAAAAGTTACGTCGTCGGAAAGTAGGGTACCTTGAGTGGAAAAACTGCTCCGTGGATGACGAGGGGCTGACTTTCGATGCTCCGTTCGTCGCGCACAAAACTCCGTCGCTGGTGAAACGAACTCCTAGGCAAAGAGGGTATGTTCTACTGCAATTTTCATTTTAGAAGTTTAGGGTTTTGAGGTTTGTGGAAAAAGATGTATTTATATCCATTCCTAACTAAACCTAAGACTAATAGGTTTTGATGTAAAACATCCCACGGGTTGGGACTTACTTTGTGAGCCTGCTGCAGCAAGCAAAGACTTGGGTGGGGGGCCCGCCCACTTTTTGTGGGTGGGTTGTTTCATTTTTTTTTTCTTTTTTCTTTTCTTTTCCTTTTCCTTTTTCTTTTCTTTTTCTTTTCTTATTCTTTAAATCTTTTATATATATAACTATATATATCCAAAAATCATTTAAATACAAATAGTACTTTAAATGTCACATAACCAAATATTTAATATATTTAAATATATCTACATATATATATAAATTCAATTCACAATAAATAAACTCAAAATAATAATAATAATATCTTAATAGAATAAACTTGTTTAATAATCTCTACAAAATAAATTTAATAATAATAAATTAATAAAAATTGCTCCAACGGGTGAACTATACACACACCCTTATCCGGGTGCAGAAACATGTACAATCTTGTAAAATATTATTTAATAATAAAAATACCAATAATTGTACGAATAATTAAATAATTAGAAATTGCACATAAAATTCTAAAATAATTTAGAAAATATTTGTATATACATAAAATATTCCTTTATGGCCACCTTAGCCATCTCACATGCTCACATGGGCTTAAATTTGGTTCGGGCCCTTTTCGGACTGAATTGACCAAACCGGGTCATCAAAAAATAAATAAAACCATAAATTGTATAAATTCATTTTTAAGTCTAATACAATAATAAAAAAATAATTAAAGAAAAAAATAGGGGTTTTACATTATTGTACCAAGCATGCCTGCAATTAGAAACTTAAGCTAATTAGACAACATTAGGAATGACGCTTAGAACACCTAGAGGAATACTAGGGTTGCAACATAGGAAATACATCACATGCTTGCTATTATAATTAGATTTTCTTATCTATGATTGCTTACTTTAACAAGTCCTTATAAGTCCTTTTACTTTATATTAGATGGTGCTTACTCGTTCATCCCAGTACGTCACACCTGAGAATGGCGCACTCCATATCCAGTCAGCTGACCAGTTGACTGATACACCCCCACCTCCACCTACCACATTCCCCCACTCCACAAATCCACAAACTCAGATGCCTCCACCACCTTCCACATCACAGTCCCAGCAGGACCCGATACTTCTATCTCCCCCTATCACTATACCTACCCAGGCTTCCGTCACACTCGACGGGAACCAACTGCTCACTCTGATCCAGGGGTTCCTAACAACCCATCAGGAGCAGACTACCCTACTCCGCCAAAGCATGGAGCGTTCTGAGGAACGTACCGTGGTCCCACCACATGTAGAGCTACGGCAAAGAGCGGGGATGATCAAGGACTTCATGGGCCTGAACCCCAAGGAGTTCTCAGGGACTGAGGGCATAGTAGTGGCAGATGACTGGCTAGACTCGGTAGAGAGGAAGCTCCTTGGAGTTAGAATACCGGGTGACCTCCAGGTCGAGGCAGCGAGATTTCGGTTGATAGACTTGGCAGGAGTTTGGTTTCAGAATGAGCCATTATTTGCGAGAGGGAGGGCCACTTGGGATCAGTTCAAGACCCAGTTCAAGAAGAAATTCTTCTCGACCACCGCTAGAGTAGCCATGAGGCTACGATTCCAGAACATCCAGCAGGGGAACCGTTATGTTAATGAGTATGCGGCAGAGTTTAGTCGCCTGAGCCATTTCGCTCATAGTCTGGTTGCAGACCCAGAGGAGATGACACGTAGGTTTTGCCATGGTCAAGTTCCAGACATTGGCATCCTTATAGTGGCGAACGGTACGACTGACTACTACCAGAGCCTAGAGTTGGCCCGGAGCATCGAGGAGCGTCTTCTGTCTTGCAAGAGGCCGGCTTCTGTACACCCCGAGGGACCGTCCAAGCGTCAGACTTTCCAGCAGAGAGCACCGATGCCGCACCAGCAGACTTACCGTCCCCCTACACCACATCACCCGACCCCGCCAGTTAGAGCCCCGGGACCCCGACAGCAGCAGAAGGGAGGTTTGTGTGTATTCTGCAAGTGGGTAGGCCATGACGCTTCCATCTGCAGGAAGAGGTTGGGTCAGTGTTTGGCTTGTGGGTCTGCCACCCATCAGCTTCGGAGCTGCCCAGTAGCCACGGGATCTAGAGGGCTGCTTCCGACTCAGCAGCAGAGGTTTGGGCAGCATCTGCAGCAGCAGAAGGGACCTCAGGGAAAGGCTTACAGTCTAGCTCTTGAGCCGGAGCTGGAGCAGGTTTTGGAGCCAGATTACTTAGCTGACGTCATCACAGGTCATGTTTATTTGCATACTTTTCTAGCTCTATGCTCGTTTGATTCTGGTACATCTCATAGCTTCATGTCATTAGAGTTTTTGCATAAACACCATCTTGTAGCTACACCTACTGCGGAGATTAGTAGAGTAATGACGAGAGGCAGACCAGTGCCTATTAGAGCTATCTATAGATGCTCTATTTTTATAGCCGGAAGAGAGTTCAGGGGACGATTCTTTGTGATGCCACTCCCCGGTTATGATATCATATTGGGGATGGACTGGCTTAGCTATGCACATGCATCTATAGACTGTCATGAGGGTAGTATTCTGTTCAGTCCCCCAGGCACAGCACCATTCAGTATCAGGAGGACAGTGCCGGAGATCAGCCTAGAGCCGAACTGTTGTGCGACAGTTGGGGACATAGCACCGCCACACCCTATCATTAAGGATTTTATGGATGTATTTCCAGAGGATCTTCCAGGACTTCTGCCTGACAGAGATGTGGAGTTCACCATAGATTTAGTACCAGGTTCATCACCAGTATCCCGGGCTTGCTATAGAGTGAATCCCAAGGAGGCCGTAGAGATGAAAGAGCAGATTGATGACCTGTTGAAAAAGGGTTTCATTCGATCTAGTGCTTCTCCATGTGGAGCGCCAGTGCTCTTTGTACCTAAAAAGAATGGTACAGTCCGGTTGTGCATTGACTACCGGGCGTTGAATGCCATCACCATCAAGAACAAATATCCTCTTCCCAGGATAGATGATTTGTTCGGCCAGTTGAGTAGGGCGAAGGTGTTTTCCATGATAGATTTGAGATTCGGGTACCACCAGGTGAAGGTCAGGGCAGCATACATCCAGAAGACAGCGTTCAACACGAAGTACGGGCAGTACGAGTTTCTGGTGATGCCATTTGGTCTCACAAATGTGCCAGCTGTCTTTATGAATTTGATGAATAAGACATTTCACCAGTATCTGGATAAGTGCGTCTTAGTGTTCATCGACGACATCCTGATAGACTCGAAGAGACCGGAGGAGCATGTAGAGCACTTTCGGACAGTTTTGGAGATTCTGAGACAGGAGAGATTGTTTGCCAAATTACCGAAGTACGAGTTCTTTTTTGACCGAATGGAGTTTCTCGGCCATGTAGTTACTGGAGAGGGAATCTCGGTAGATCCCAGGAAGATTGCTGCAGTTGAGACATGGAAGGCTTCGACGTCAGTTTCAGAGATCAGGAGCTTTCTGGATTTAGCAGGTTATTATAGAAAGTTCATCCAGGACTTTTCTAGGATAGCTGAACCCATGACGAAGCTGACGCAGAAGGACGCGGAGTACATTTGGTCATAGGACTGTCAGGCAGCATTTGAGGAGCTGAAGAGAAGGCTGACGATCGCTCCAGTTCTGACTTTACCTTCAGGTTCTGGAGGTTTCACCATGTACAGCGATGCTTCAGTAAAGGGACTAGGATGTATCCTACAGCAGCATGGAAAAGTGATTGCTTAAGCATCTTGGCAATTGCGGACTCATGAGCGGAACTATCCTACCCATCACCTAGAGTTAACTGCGATGATCTTTGCACTCAAGTTATGGAAACATTACTTATACGGAGAGCGTGTGGAAATCTTTACTGACCACAAGAGCTTGAAGTACGTGTTCACGCAAAAAGAGCTGAACATGAGGCAAAGACGATGGTTGGAGTTGATGAAAGACTTCGACATCGATTTACAGTATCACCCCGGAAAGGCAAATGTGGTGGCGGATGCGCTAAGCAGGCATCCGATGGCATGGTATCTGATGATAGATCGGCATTTGCAGAAAGATCTGGAGAAGCTCGGTATTGAGCTAGTTCGGCCAGGATCAGTGATACAGATGATGGCGCTTGACATTCAGTCAGGTTTGATGGAGCAGATCAGGAAGGCACAGTCTACAGATGAGAGCCTTCGCAGACTTCGAGCCCAGGCTTTAGCTGGATTGCTGGATGATTTCACCGTAGCAGAGGATGGATCCTTGAGGCATGGCAGCCGATTGTACGTACCGAAGGGAGAGCTGATAGAGGCAGTCTTACAGGAGGCGCACCGATCGAGATATTCTATTCACCCTGGTGCTAACAAGATATACCGTGACTTGCGGGAACATCTTTGGTGGCACGGGATGAATAGGGATGTATCACGCTTCATTTCGAGATGCTTAGTTTGCCAGCAGGTCAAAGTGGAGCGCCAGAGGCCAGCTGGTCTGTTGCAGCCGTTACCCATTCCCGAGTTAAAGTAGGAACACATTACGATGGACTTTGTCTCAGGGCTTCCTCGTTCCCAAGGAGGAAAGGATGCCATTTGGGTCATCGTGGATAGGCTGACAAAGTGTGCGCACTTCATACCCTTCAAGGTGGGGCTTTCCACCGAGAAGTTGGCGGAGCTATACATGCAGCAGATAGTTCGCCTACACGGAGTGCCAGTGAGCATTATGTCCGACAGAGATAGCAGATTCACGTCCCACTACTGGAGGAGCTTGCAGGAGGAGTTGGGCAGTAGACTCAAGTTCAGTACGGCGTACTACCCGCAGACTGATGGGCAGTCCGAGAAGACGTTACAGACACTGGAGGATATGCTGAGGACCTGCGTACTGGACTTTGGAGGATCTTGGGAGAGCCATCTGCACTTGGTAGAGTTTTCATACAACAACAGCTACCAAGCCAGCATCGATATGTCTCCTTTCGAGGCACTTTATGGACGACGATGCCGTACACCGCTCTTTTGGGACGATGTCGAGGACAGAGTTATGCTTGGGCCAGAGATGATCACGGATGCAGCAGAGAAGGTTGGGATGATCAGAGACAGGCTCAGAGTAGCTCAGGACAGGCAGAAACACTAGGCTGATGCTAGTCGCAGACCGATGGAGTTCGCAGACGGTGATATGGTGCTAGTGAAGATATCACCTACTAGAGGGACGATCCGGTTCGGACGAGGAGGGAAGCTGAGCCCCAGATACATCGGGCCATTCGAGATACTTGGCAGGATCGGAGAGGTAGCTTACAGGGTTGCACTTCCACCCAACCTAGCAGGAGTTCACGATGTCTTTCATGTATCTCAGCTGAGGAGATATGTTCCAGACCCTAGCCATGTGCTAGATCATTCAGAGTTGGAGATCGGGCCGAGCCTTACAGTTTCTGAGCAGCCAGTGGAGATATTAGACAGGAGGGAGAAGAGGCTGAGGAAAAAGGTTATACCCCTAGTACGAGTAGCTTGGAGCCGTCACTCTCCGGGTGAATCTACTTGGGAGAGGGAGTCAGACATGAGGGAGAGATACCCTTACTTGTTCGATCCAACCGCTGCGAGGAAACCACCCGTTCCCGCCTGATACCTTAGAGGTTAGTTTCGATCATAGCCTTAGTCATTTTGTTGCATTGCTTGCTATGTTAGAGAATTGTAGGGTCTTCAATCCTTGTGAATTTCGAGGACGAAATTTTTCAATGAGGAAAGACTTGTCAGCCCCTGATTTTCAATTTTGACTTAATTAGTGTTAATTAATTTCTAATGACATATTTAGTCTTAAAATAATTTATTATAATTTTTAGGAAATTTTTCTAGAATTTTTAAATTATTTTTAAATGAGTTTTAAATACTAAAATACCATTTTGTAATTAATTAAAATGTTTTAATATCATTTTATAATATTTAGAATTGTTTTAATATAGTTTTGTAATTTATTAAAATGTTTTAATAGTTGTTTGTAATATTTAGACTTGTTTAGAAGTCAGTTTGTATTTAAATGAATTGTTTTAATTCGGGTTTGCAAATACTTATTTACACACTACTCGGTTTGGGGTTGTTTTGCAAAATCCTATTTCCTAGGGACCCTAATATAAATTTCTCTACCCACCCCCGACGACTCGACTAATCGACGACCGGCCGACCTGACCCCGTATTTCCCGGCCGACCTAGCCCAGCCCGACCGCCTCAAACCCCCTATAAAGACCCCCACACTCGCCCCGACCCAACCACCACCACCCCGACCCATCTCCGACCATCACAGCCCCCGTCTTCCCCAATTAAACCTAGCCGGAACCCTAACTCCGATGAACCCTCGTCCAGCCCCCACAACGACACTCACCGCCCCCAACCACCATCAACCGACGCGCCACACCGAGGTGAACACGTCGCCACCTGAGCGCCACTGCCCCGACGCTCCTGGCCGCCGATAACTCACTCAAACCCCCCCTTCCCGAGTCAGACACACAGGTAATAGACCCTAATATGTGTCGTTCGTGTCTCGTGCACGTGGATACGACTCGCCATGTCCTGACGAGCATGAGGGTAAGGTTAGACACGAAGGACGGGACCCGTACGTGTCGTGCTTAGCACGGACACGCGACACCTGTGTCCCTAACTATCAGGACACAGGTTCAATTATCGGGTTTATTAATTTATGAACTAAAACCTAAATAAATTTAATCTAAACCCTGACCCTAACACAGAGCGCGGGCTGACCCCCTGGCCAGCCCGACCCAACTCGAGAACTCGACCCAGAGGGCCAAGTTCGAACCCCACCCCCCCCCCCCCCCGCGCTGTTATTTCTTTTCCTTTTTCTTTTTCTTTTGTTTTGTTTATATGTTTATATATATATATATATATATATATATATATATATATATATATATATATATATATATATATGTAATCATGTACATATATTTATTATTATATATACTGTTATATATACGTATATGTACAGTATTTATATATGTATAAATATGTATTCTATATTTAGCATTTTAATGTAAGAGTGTATATATATATATATATATATATATATATATATATATATATATATATATATATATATATATATATATATATATATATATATATATATATGTATGTATTTATATAATATATATATATATATATATATATATATATATATATATATATATATATATATATATATTATATATATATATATATTTATATATATATATGCATATGTATATAAAAATATATATATATATATATATGCATATGTATATGTATATATGTATTTTGTGCATATATACGTATACTATCATATATATATCGTATTTACTATTATTATATATATTTACTGTTATTTATATATATTATATATTTATTTCTTATATATATATTTCCTTTATATATATATATATATATATCTATATATATATATATATATATATATATATATATATATATATATAAATATATATATATATATATATATATATATATATATATATATATATATATATATATATATATATATATATATATGTATATATATATATATATATATATATATATATATATATCTATATATGTATACATAACTAATTAGTCTCTCTACTTTACGTAATATTGTACATATATTATACTTTAATATATGTAAATATATACTTGTCATATTTATATGACTACTATGTATAATTTTACCTTGTTAAAATATTAATATTTATTATGTATTTTTACATCTTTGTATTTTTGTATATTTTAATTACTGCAACCATTTGGTGTCCAAGCCTAGCATGGGTTTTTGGGCTCAAATGTGTTTTCACACATTCAAGACCTGTACAAGTCATATTGGACTTGATTAATGGCCTTGGGTCCTGTATTTGAACTTTGGTTTAAATTATGTACATGGACAAAATACGCAGATAATTAATTATTTAATTTTAGATTGTGTACCATGTTGTTTTTGAATTTCTAAAAATATTTTAATTGCTATTAAAATTCTGGAAAAATAGTATTTAGATACTATGTTAATTTAGCTAATTTAGTATAATTTTTACAGAATTTAATTTATAGTTTTGCCACTGTTTTGGCATATGAAACCAGAACTCATTTTCTGTGTACTTATGAAAACTAATTTTTATAAAATACTTATACTGGTTAATAAATTCTAGAAAAATTATAATAAATTCCTATAATTAACAAGGATCATTTTGGTACTTTATTTTATGTAAAATTGATCTTTTTGTCTATCTCAAAAATTGTTGGAACATAATGTACAGTTGATTTATTTATTGAATAATTACAACTTGTAACTTTTTGTGTTATTTTGAGTTATAGCCGTATTGGACCTCACCTCTCACTAGTGTAAAGACCCTAGTATGTTAGTTATAGTATTGTGTCACCCTATATTGGTCTTCTATGCTAAAGTCATCATTTTGGCTAGGTGTCCAGTCACAAGTCGTGTTGCACCAATTAGTGTTTTAGCTTAGTGTAAAAACTAAGTTTATGCATTTATTTCTACAGTAACGAGTTACCAGGCATCTATAGCATTTTTATCGCAGCTTGCTTTGCTTTGCTTTGCTAGAGGCAAGTACTTTCTACAAACTTTACATACTGCTATAAACCATAAACTGTGATTCACCAACCATGTTAAATGCTGATCCTTGGGGTAGCAAGTTAAAACTTTGCGTGTTGTATTACTTTCAGCCTCTGCCATGTTTAGGATAGTTTTTATATCTCTCACATGTTTAAACAACGGGTTAAGGGAAAACTGTTAGTAGTGTACGTGATCATGACCTCCTTTTCCGTATATATTTACCGAGCACCGTTACATTCTATATGTATCTGTGTCATATGTCTGGTCCCACGTTTGTGTATGGATGTACACCGATGCCGTTAAGTGTACGAATATACACTTCAAAAAATTGATATGTACCGCTGTACATCCTGATTACCTATTGACTGATCACTCACCTACTATAGTTTTAAACTTTAAAATGAATATCTATTGCCATGATAAAATGTACCTATAACTGAACAAACATGATATGTCATTTCTTTTCATCACATGATCAGTATTATATATTTGTTAGATTCAGTACTTGCTTCCGTCCTGACAGGATAACGTTGTAGGTATACTTACTGAGGAGGAGTTGCTCTGTGATTCGTATTATGGAGTTACTGCCGAGGACCAGGCTTTGTCTTACGAGGATGTACCTGCGGGGAACCTCGTCTAGTTGTCTTTTGCTTTAGACTTTTGAGAGTAGTCATGTATTAGACTTTGTATTTTGTAACTGGACCTGTATCCAGTTTTACATTTCAAACTTGTACTTGGACTTATTATATGAGACGACTTTTGTGTTTGGAGAATTTATGACTCTTCTTCATTTATAGAACTGTTAGCACATTTAGTCTTATCTTGTTATCTCTAGAACAGCATACTGCGCTTTATCTCATGTGCAGGCTGGACATGACTCGGCCTGGCCTAATAATTTGGGTAGCGGGTCGTGACACCAGCTCCGCAGCAGCATCAGTACCAGCCGAGGATGCCGGGCATCCAGGAGTTCTAAAAGATGCGTCCGAGGGATTTTTTTGGTACAGAGGGTATCCACTATGCAGATGACTGGATAGAGCATATGGAGGAGATATTTTGGCTGGCGTAGATACTAGCCCGACTTCAGATCGAGGCGACAGCCAGCCAGATGTAGGACCTGGCCCGCACTTGGTATCAGACAGACCCCCGAGTGGGAACTGAGGGGAAGACTTGGGCAGCATTTAAGACACTGTTCAAGGAGCAGTTCTTTCCAGACGTAGCACTGGGAGGCATAGAGCAGCAGTTCGAGAGCCTGGTTCAGGGAAACCAGACAGTCGGGGAATATGCCAGAGAGTTCTGCCGGCTGAGCAGATTCATTGAGGACTTGAGCGAGAAGACGAAGGCAAGGAAGTTCTGCAGGGGCTTGATCAGAAAGGTTCGATCATTGACTAAGAGTGACCTGGATGCCACCTTCACAGAGATCTTAGCAGGAGCTATGGCGACAGAGGACGACCTAGGGTTGAAGCTGAAGAGAGGTCGGGACTTTCATGGAGCCAGTAGCAGTGGAGGCCAGGCCAAGAGGCCTCACTTTCAACAGCAGTCCCAGCAGAGGCCGTTTCAGCAGCAGCCTCAGGGACAGGGTCGTACACCTTTTCAGCAGGTGCAACAGCAGCAGCCGAGGTAGCAACAGCAGGCTCTGATACAGCAGTCCACTAGTTGTGCCTACTGCAAGAAGCCGGGGCATGGATAAAATAATTGCAGGAAGAGGCTAGGCAGGTGCCTGCTCTGCGGTTCAGCGGACCACCAGTTGAGGGAGTGTTCCCTATTCACGGGACGAACGGTGCAGGAAGGAGGAGCCAAGGCTCCAGTAGGCCAGCAGAAGGGACCAGTCCTGCAGACACAGCAGCAGAGGTTTGTCCAGCACCAGCAGCAGGCCAGGAGAGGCCAGCAGGGGCGAGCATTCACCATGGCAGCGGAGGATGCAGAGGCTATTAGAGATCTTATTGCATGTTCTGTTCTTTTCGACTCCATTCCAACTTTTGCTTTGTTCGATTCGGGGGCTTCCCATAGCTTTGTGTCAGTATCTTTTGCTATTCGATACCATCTTGCTTCTGAATCGTTGTCTAGGACTTGCAAGATCACTACCGAGGGTAGTATTATCCTCGTCAGTAATATTTGCAGGGATTGGAGAGTAGTTTCGGGAGGCCGAGAATAGGATGTGAGTCTGCTCGTTATGCCACTACCGAACTACGATATAGTACTCAGGATGGATTGGTTGAGCAGGTGTAACCCCTCTTCCCAGAATTTTAATAATATTTTTATTTATTTATTTGAATTAAATGGTGATTTTTAGAGTTTTTATAAATAATTATTTAATTAATTATTACGGTAGATGACTTTAGCCATGTCGGAGTTTAGAAGTACAAGGTGACTAGATATCGTGGCACGGATAGTGCAATGGCGTACTTAGACTAGTATATTAGCCCTGATAGGGAAGGCCGAGCCATAGTGATATCCTAACTAGAAAAACCAGGCTAATTTGCGACTTAACCTTTACCGAAGATTTATTTATTTATTAATTATATTATTGAGTAGGGAAACCGGTTATACCATTCTAGTCCAGACTGGACCCGAACTGAGCCCGAGCCCATATAGCCATGCGGCACGTCCAACGACATTCGTATTGATAGAATTTGGTATGAGGGTGTTGTATTTCATTTTTAATGATTTAATGAATATTTTCTAGTATTCGTAATTAAATATTATAATTATTATTATTAATTTATATTCAGTGACTTTTGTATAAAATGGGTCTTTGTGAATTTGGGAATTATTAGACTGCGCATAATGGTATATATATACACCATTATTGTTTTATTGAATTTCGTTATAATTATTATTATTTTATTGAGGTTATTATGTACATGATATTATTATTATTATTGGTTATATTTATTTGGTTATCAAATAAATATTATTAATATAAATATATTCATATTTATATAAATAGGCCTTACTCTAGGAATAGATAACATTGGGTTTTATGTAGATTTGTATGGATATTACTATACTAATATTCATATGAACATATATAAAGATATATATATATATACACACACACACACACACATATATATATATATATATATATATATATATATATATATATAAAATAAAAAAAAAATATATATATATATATAAATATATATATATATATATATATATATATATATATATATATATATATATATGTATAGATTATATAATAAATAGAAAAAAAAAAGCAATAGAAACAAAACAAACCAGCAGCAGCAATCCCATTTCCAATTCAGCTGACCCCCACCGCCCAGGAGCAATCCCGAGCCCAACAGCAAACCCAAGCAAAGCCCAGGCCAAGCCTGACCCCCCTTAGCATACTCGCAGTCTGCTACTAGTTCGTTATAAATATCAACCCGACGAGGAGAGCGGGGGTCCTTAATCGACGAAAACCTAAACAAACCCAAACTGCAACCGCGCCCAACCCTGGCGATCTCCCCATGCCGACATGGTGAGGCTGTCGGCCGGCCAGAGCGCCGCCAGGCAGATCGAGCGTGCGGGTACGGTAGCGCATGCGCGAACAACGCGACAACAACAGACAGTCCGATCCAAAGTTCGTGACGGAAGTTCTCCCGCGACGTTCGATCATTTTCCGAGATACTTCTTCAGGTATAATCCCAATATATACACCTTCGATCCCTGCAATTAGTCTGATTTTAGAAAATTTATATTACCCAGAAAATCGAACCCAAGATCGACAAAAATCTGTCAAAAATAGAACAATTATTTGGGTTTAAACACCGCCTTGGAAGGCGATTTCCTGTCAGTCTATCGACAGTTATAGAAAAATATTTAAAGACAGTCCTAGAGAACCTATACGGATCTGCAACCCACTTTGCAGAAGTCGATGTGATCGACTGAGCGTCGAGAAATTGACGTCTCAAATTGACCAAAAACTTGTTTTTAAAATTGTAAAAAATTAGAAAAACTCTTCGACACGACGTGCGTCCCGCCAAACCGGACGACTTGGTCACGAACCGAAAGCATCGAAAGGTGCGTAACGGCTTCGTGGACGTGTGGGCTTTGACGGAATTTAAATTGGTCGTGTGTGCGCGGCGAATTTGATGTGTATCCGTCGAAATTCACCGTATCAGCCCTTGTGCAAATTTTCCAAGTACTTTGTGCACGCTCGTCAGATCGAGATAAAACTTGCGCCAACAAGACCGTATTGTTTTTCTGGTCATGTATGCCAAGTTTGGTCCGATTCTGAGACAGTTGATTGGATCGCCGTTTTGCGGGCCCCACGGTCCGACTCAACGGGCGATTTTGTGTACGGCCCGCCAGAATTCTACTCTAGACATATGGTTGGGTTCGTATCATCAAAACGAATCCGTAGACATGTAATTTGATGACTTTAGAGACCGTTGACTCTGGCACGCTTTTCAGTGCAAAATGGGTCCAACGGCGGACACTATTTTGACCTAAAATTATTGTTTTTCCCCTGTGTCCAGAATTGGACTTAAGGACAGGCAATCTTAGCTAATTTGACTATTCTAAGAACATTGGTAATGTTTATTTCAGCTTCCGGGGACTGTTGTACAGGTTTTGACTATCGTGGCACATTGAGTAGTTCAGATTGTCAGTTCACCAGCAGAGGACCACAGGCGAGTACAGTTTATTATTTATTTTCAGTATTGATCTTTACTATGCATCAGTGTTTAGTCGATAGATATGTGATTTCAGTTTTATGTTGATTTTTGGTTCCTTGTTGTGTCGGGAGGTGAAGTACCAACGATGTGTGATATGACCTTAGACCGTGTAGACCGTAATTTATTCTTGCATTAGACCGTGTAGACCATAATTTATTCTTGCTTTATACAGTACAGATAGTATTTATTTATTGCTTATTACAATATAGACCGTGTAACATCATACAGTGTAGATCATGATTATTATTTTTGTCGACAATATTTTTTTTTTGCATTATTTTGTGTAGACCGTGTAACTGCAGACCGTGTAACTGTAGACCGTGTAACTGTAGACCGTGTAACTTTAGACCGTATAGATCGTGTCACATAATTGTTCCGAGATCGATCATATATCAAAGGTGCTTCAGTCGGTCAGTTGGTGAGTATTTTATTGTATTTCATTTTCTGTTCTTGGTATTCAGTTTTATTCTGTCTTTCTTTATTTTCTTTTATAAATCATATGTCTAAAGGCTAACCTCTGTTATATAGTTATTTTCATATATTGAAACTGCATTCAGTGAATTGTACTCGTTCTATTCCTGACTGGAAACTAATATTTTTCAGGTTAGCCGTGGATTCACTTAGCATGGGAGATACGGGGGTACTTGCAGACAAAAGCCTAGAGACTAGCAAGATAGCTGAGTTGTAGTCATTCCAATATTTGTACAAGTTTATATTTTCTGCAAATATAAAACTTGATCATTGTAAACTAAATTAATTTTGTGAATGAGCATTATTTACGATTTTGATCTTCATGGCCGTGACAGCGCTCTACCGCCGACACTGCGACGTAGGCTGGCTTGGACACGTCTCATATCCGTAGAAAAAAATTGGTACGGGTCGTGACAAGTTTTTGTGGTGGCCCATGCAGGTCTGTTTTCGTAAATCATGCGAACTCGTGATAGTACTTAAGTTAGTCGTACTATTGCGAGCCTACGACTAGGAAATGCTCATTCACGAATTAGGAATTAATTTGATTCAAGAGAATGACTAGGATTAGGAGTCCCTTATACAAATTTACCGATGGGTAGTCTAGGCCATGCAAGTTAGATGAGTAGTTATTAATTTTGATAAGTTGTCAGATTTTCATAGGTACACTATTACCCCTTGATATGACGATATGGTCCAATATGGATAGATTATTCAACTAGTGAGACCGGGCTTCATAGAAGTAATGATCTAACCTTGATAAATTGTTCAATTCCTTCTCCTTGCCTCTTTAGATACCATCCTCATATCTTAGCCCGAATTGCCTATTTAGTTCATATTTTGCCCTAAGAATTATTATTTTTATAGGTTATCCATATACGGGCCTCGAGTTAGTTTCGATTCAAGTTTTTCTTCAAAGGCTTGAATACACATGAAATAGGTACTAGAATGGTTGTATTTCTTTGTCTTCAGTTATTCCCTCCCGGTTCAATCTTTTGTTGTAAGGGTTGTGACTGATAGGACAAATACATACGCCTTATTTTATAGTCAACTTTCTTGAATCTCTAGAAGCTCGTGAGTTTTTACAGATATAGTTAAAGGAATATTAGTTAACTCATGATGGCAGGACAGCAGCACACTGTCGCCATTTAATTGAATTATGGAGACTATGGATTCACTGCAGCCAACAGCGCACTGGCGAGGCACGACCCCTAGAATTGGAATTCATTTAAGAAAATATAGGTTATAAAATATTGCTAAACCTATGGCTAGTGGTCCTTTTTGATCGTAGTCACCCTTGTGTCAATATAAGGCAGAGTATCTGATAGCATATCACATCTGAATCACGGAACCAAGGGTTTACCACCGTCTGAGTATACGGACGAGGCATAATTCTCGGTAAAATGATTTTAGATGAGATTACAAGTTTAGGATACCATAGAGGATAGGAAAATGCCATGTATGTCCCATAAGATCCAAAGCCAAAACTAGTGAAGGTTCTGTAAGATTAGGTAGCATGTCTCCCAACCAAGCAATACGTGTCCCTTGTGATCTATTAACGAGGTAATTGACTGACACTAATAGGTTTACCTAGAATATAGAATTTAGAGGTCCATAACCCATTAGTCGACCAAAGCCTTAGGGATAAGAAGATAATAGGTTGACTGTATAAGCAAGAACACATGTAAGGTTTTGATTCTTAAAAAACTCGAACTACTTGTGCCTCATTTCAAAAATCTCGTATACTTGTATTTTGACTATCTTAACCAATGCTGCTATTACAGCCTAGGTTTGCAAGCTTACTCTTTTATCGAGCTTGATTCAAGACATATGTTTAGTGGGGACGTCTGCTAACATGTTGTCTAATCAGAATCGATTGTATTACAGTCTGATCAACCGTAGTGCACTCGGTTCGCTCTCTCTTTGATTATCCTACGTGGATTGAGATGTCGAGGTATCTATGATATCATTCACGACTGCTTTGACAATTCCTCTTGAACTATATGTTCGCCTTTGAATTATGAAATTGTATTCAGTAACATCTCCCTTGAACTCTTTATTGTTTTTGTCTTTCACTGATTTGGAAAGATGAAAGCTCGTGATGGTAGAGAGATACAGAGTATTCTCCATGGCTTTGATAGTTGTATACGCAAGTGTAGCTACCATCGGCCAGCCAAGTGACTAGAACCTTGCCTTGAGTTACTCGTTCACCTCTCGATCCTCAAACTACTATTGGGGCCTTCTAGCCATCTGAATTTGAGAATGATTAGGGCTTTACCCTTAGACAAAATGCCAACCTAGAAGACTACCTATTCTCAAGAGACTAAATATTGTGAGCCTCTAATCAATTGTTTGAAGCTTGCTTTAACTAGAACCCTTGTGACAATAGTCTGGCAGGTTTGACCCCAATAGAAATTTACGGCTCAGTTGTTAAAATTCTTTTCTTATGATGTGCCTTAAAGTTGGTTATCCCGTCGATAACTCTCGTATATTTTGGACGAATAGGTCATTCTATTTTATCGACCATGTGTCGTTGTACACACTCGTTTTCTATTTATCGAGAAATAATCCTTGACTTTGACTTATGTCTACCTTATTTCATTACGTCGTACCTTATTCTTTATTACCAAGGGTCGAGGTACAATATCTGGACTTTGGAATTCTTCTAACCGTATTATTCCTAACACCATGTCCTAGCCGCTAAGGTGTGTAGACTGTAAGCCTTCTAAAATTTTGGGATATACGAGGATTACCGATTGAGTAGAATAACTTCCTTTAGGATGGTGATTAGTGCCCATGGACTTCCACTTCCATTTAGATCATTTGTGTCCCCGGCCGTGTCATTAACAATCGGAGCACGAGACCAGCTGTTACCTTCCAACAAATTTCACGAGCAACATCTAGACGAGTCCACCTTCATCTAGGTATATCATGTTCCACTCAAACACGTCCCTTTGTACTCTATTTTTATGGTACGACTTTCGGGTCAAAAAGACAAGCTATAGCCCTTACCATAATACCCGTATACTTCCCGACCGCCATTAGAGCCTCAATCTTGACTCAAATCTTTCGACATAAATATATGGTTGTGGTCTACTCGAAGCCCACTACGCATATGTCACTGGTGTGCCATTAAATTGTGTCTTTTCGTGCTACTTAAACACAAAAGTCACGGAAGGCACATCTTCAGGGCTTACAGAACCTATTTAACCAACCCGACTGGCGACTAGCTCAACCACTTGGGTAAAAACCTATTCTAGATTACCCTAACCTAGTAGAAATAGTTTTATCATTGGGACCTTGTTCAGTCAATATAGATTGAAATCTGAGGTTCGTCCAACCAACGATTGATGTCCAATCAGGAACCCATTAAGACCCATTAAAAACCCATCCATGTATACCATCATTTTTGGAACAAATAAAACCGACCTATTTGAGATAGGTCCCTATACCGATTATGTAGCCTCCATCTCTTAGAATGCGAAGTCATTCGTAACCCTTATTTCAACTACCTGGAAATTGCGATACGATCTTGTATTACAATTTTATCCCTTGCTCGTGTGTTTAAAATAACCACGGGAGAGAGCACAATCTTGATTTCTCAAATTTGGTTCTGTTTTGGAACCTTGTTTAGATTAATTTTGAGAACGAAACTTCTGTATTGCCCGAATTGTAAGCCCTCTAGCAAATAAGTCAATAGTTCATAGACTTTCTTTCCATCTGCATCATCGAGTACTCTTTACCGCTCTTGGAAATTCATAAATGCTCTCGATTTTTCTTTCCTATCTTCATGTTCTTCCTGTTTCAGAGTGACAAATGGTCACGCTTATTAGAATTCAGCAATATTTCTTAGCTACTTGTATAAATTTGTTGCATGTTCGATTTTGGGAGATGATTATAATGGCCATAAGCAGTAGATATCTATTGGTAGCAATTTTAGCAATTAGTTGGGAGATTATAAAGTTTCAGAGACATGAGGATTGAGGGAGTAGTGTGACCAAAGGTGGGTAGAAAGTCCTCGAAGTTTCGTTGTTACAAAATGGCTAGGAGGAGGATATAAACTATTTTTTGAAGAATTAAGATTCGAGGAGATTAAGATAATGGTAGAGTTCCTTTTTGAATTTAAGGAATAGTTACGAATTAGAATTTTGAGGACAAAATTATTTTTAAGGTGGGTAGATTTGTAACCCCTCTTTTCAGAATTTTGATAATATTTTTATTTATTTATTTGAATTAAATGGTGATTTTAGAGTTTTTATAAATAATTATTTAATTAATTATTACGGAAGATGACTTTAGCCATATCGGAGTTTAGAAGTACAAGGTGACTAGACATCGTGGCACGGATAGTGCAATGGCGTACTTAGACTAGTGTATTAGCCCTGATAGGGAAAGCCGAGCCATAGTGATGTCCTAACTAGGAAAACCAGGCCAAGTTGCGATTTAACCTTTACCAAAATTTTATTTATTTATTAATTATATTATTGAGTAGGGAAATCGGTTATACCATTCTAGTCCAGACTGGACTCGAACTGAGCCCGAGCCCATATAGCCATGCGGCATGTCCAACGACATTCGTGTTGATAGAATTTGGTATGAGGGTGTTGTATTTCGTTTTTAATGATTTAATGAATATTTTCTAGTATTCCTAATTAAATATTATAATTATCATTATTAATTTATATTCAGTAACTTTTGTATAAAATAGGTCTTTGTGCATTTTGGGATTATTAGACTGCGCATAATGGAATATATATACACCATTATTGTTTTATTGAATTTTGTTATAATTATTATTATTTTATTGAGGTTATTATATACATGATATTATTATTATTATTGGTTATATTTATTTGGTTATCAAATAAATGTTATTAATATAAATATATTCAAATTTATATAAATAGGCCTTACTCTAGGAATAGATAACATTGGGTTTTATTTAGATTTGTATGGATATTACTATACTAATATTCATATGAATATATATATATATATATATATATATATATATATATATATATATAAAATATATATATATATATTTTATATATATATATATAAAATATATATATATTTTATATATATATATATATATATATATATATATATATTTTATATATATATATATATAATATATATATATATATATATATATATATATATATATATATATATAGATTATATAATAAATAGAAAAAAAAAAGTAATAGAAACAAAACAAACCAGCAGCAGCAATCCCATTTCCAATTCAGCTGACCCCTACCGCCCAGGAGCAATTCCGAGCCCAACAGCAAACCCAAGCAAAGCCCAGGCCAAGCCTAACCACCCTTAGCATACTCGCAGTCTGCTACTAGCTCGTTATAAATATCAACCCGACGAGGAGAGCGGGGGTCCTTGATCGACGAAAACCTAAACAAACCTCACTGCAACCGCTCCCAACCTTGGCAATATCCCTACGCCACCATGGAGAGGCTGTCGGCCGGCCAGATCGCTGCCAGGCCGACGGAGCGCGCGGGTACGGCAGCGCACGCGCGAACAGTGCGACAACAACAGACAGTCTGATCCAAAGTTTGTGACAAAAGTTCTCCCGCGACGTTCGATCATTTTCTGAGATACTTCTTCAGGTATAATCCCAATATATGCACCTTCGATACCCTACAATTAGTCTAATTTTAGGAAATTTATATTACCCAGAAAATTGAACCCAAGATCGACAAAAATCTGTCAAAAACAGAACAATTGTTTGGGTTTAAACACCGCCTTGGAAGGCGATTTCCTGTCAGTCTATCGACAGTTATGGAAAAATATTTAAACAAATTCCTAGAGAACCTATACGCATCTACAACCCACTTTGCAGAAGTCAATGTGATCGACTGAGCATCGAGAAATCGACGTCTAAAATTGACCAAAAACCTCTTTTTAAAATTGTAGAAAATTAGAAAAACTCTTCGACACGACGTACGTCCCGCCAAATCGGGCAACTTGGTCGCGAACCGAAAGCATCGAAAAGGTGCTTAACGGCGTCGTGGACGTGTGGGCTTTGACGGAATTCAAATTGGTCGCGTGTGTGCGGCGAATTTGATGTGTATCCGTCGAAATTCACCGTATCGGCCTCTGTGCAAATTTCTCAATTACTTTGTGCACGCTCGTCAGATCGAGATAAAACTTATGCCAACAGGACCGTATCATTTTTTTGGTCCTGTATGCCAAGTTTGGTCCGATTCTGAGACAGTTGATTGGATCGTCGTTTTACAAGCCCCACGGTTCGACTCAACGGGCAATTTTGTGTACGGCCCACCGGAATTCTACTTTGGACATACGGTTGGGTTCAAATCATCAAAAAAATTCGTAGACATGTAGTTTGACGACTTTAGAGACCGTTGACACTTGCATGCTTTTCGGTGCAAAACGGGTCCAACGACGGACACTGTTTTGATCCGAAATTACCGTTTTACCCCAGTATCCAGAATTGGACTTAAGGACAAGCAATCTTAGCTAATTTGACTATTCTGAGAACATTAGTAATGTTTATTTTAGCTTTCGGGGATTGTTGTACGGGTTTTGACTATTGTGGCACATTGAGTAGTTCAGATTGTCGGTTTCACCAGCAGAGTACCACAGGCGAGTACAGTTTATTGTTTGTTTTCAGTATTGATCTTTACTATGCATCAGTGTTTAGTCGAAAGATATGTGATTTCAATTTTATGTTAATTTTTGGTTCCTTATTGTGTCGGGCGGTGAAGTACCAACAATGTGTGATCTGACCCTAGACCGTGTAGACCGTGATTTATTCTTGCATTTGACCATGTAGACCATGATTTATTCTTACTTTATACAGTACAGACAATATTTCTTTATTGCTTATTACAATATAGACCGTGTAACATCATACAGTGTAGATCATGATTATTATTTTTGTAGGCAGTGTTTCTTTATTCAATATTTTGTGTAGACCGTGTAACTGTAGACTGTGTAACTGTAGACCGTTTAACTTTAGACCGTGTAGACCGTGTCACATAATTGTCCCGAGACTGATCACATATCAAAGGTACTTCAGTCGGTCAGTTGGTGAGTATTTTATTGTATTTCATTTTCTGTTCTTGGTATTCAGTTTTATTCTGTCTTTCTTCATTTTCTTTTATAAATCATATGTCTAAAGGCTAACCTCTGTTATATAGTCATTTTTATATATTGGAACTGCATTCAGTGAATTGTACTCGTTCCATTCCTGACTGGAAACCAATATTTTTCAGGTTAGCCGTGGATTCACTTAGCATGGGAGATGCAGGGGTACTTGCAGACAAAAGCCTAGAGACTAACTAGATAGCTGAGTTGTAGTCATTCCAATATTTGTACAAGTTTATATTTTTTGCAAATATAAAACTTGATCATTGTAAATTAAATTAATTTTGTGAATGAGAATTATTTCTGATTTTGATCTTCATGGCCGTGACAGCGTTCTACCGCCGACACTACGGCGTAGGCTGGCTTGGACACATCTCGTATTCGTAGAAAAAAATGGGTGTGGGTCGTGACAGCAGGCACCATTGTTTGCCATGAAATATAAAAGAGCAGAACAATTATCGAAGGACTGGACTTTTACTTCACGTTACAAACTCGCTTGTACAAAGAAAGCCTAGGGACGAAAGCCTAGGTACAGCAATCTAAGTACAATTGTTTATTTTAGATTCTGGGGGGTGACGGTAGAGACTCGGGAAAGCGACGGCAGCTCTGCCTTACTTCTTGGACGATCGGTATGCAGCCTTGGCTTCAGAAGATTGCTCAGCATTGAGGAAATGCTCTCTTTGCTCTCTCTCTCTCTCTGCTCTTCTCTCCAAATACTCTGGTGCTCTCTCTGATCTCGAAAAGTGCTCCTTTCTGTATGTGTATGCGCCTCTCTCTGTGTGCGTATATCCCTTGCAAGGGAATGGCACCCTGCTATTTATAGGAATGGAGGGACCTCATTAGGGTTCACAATGATTACCCCTCAAAGTGGCGGTGGCCTGTCGATCGATCAATCTGGGCCATTAATCTTAGGCGTGATAAATCTGGGCCATTTAGTGTAGATTGTACCAAATCCTATCAGTAATTAATGCTGATTGGAATAAATCTTCGTAGTGATAATTTGCTGATGTCTACAAATCTGAATGAATAAATTTAATTCATCCTCCTGCCACGTGTCCCAGATTATTGGGATTTGACCCAATCTGTATTGCAGTAAAATTAGGAAATTGATTAGCTTTATGACACGTGTCCTGAGAACCGCTGAGGAGGATTGAGCCGCATAAGGGTTGAGCCGCATAAGGATGGAGCCGCATAAGACTGGACACGTGTCGGGTCTGCTTGGGGAGTGGTCCCCCGAACCTTCGAACTATATGATAATTTTAGCCGCATAATGGGTAATGAGCCGCATGGAGATGATCCTTGCGAGCCGCATGGGGGTCTTCGCTCGAGCCGCATGAGACTGTTTCTGCCTGAGCCGCATAATGCAGCTTCATCCTGAACCGCATGGGGAGTCTTCTCTCGAGCCGCATATGTCTGTCCATGTGTCAGGGCCACGTGGCATTTTCTGGATCTCGGGGGATTGTGTCAGAGATCTCCTTCACTTTCCTAGGGGTCTGTCATTATGACAGAGTCATAATTACCTCTTTTGTGTCAGGGCTGCCACTTTTTCAGAGTTGTCAGTCGTCAAAGTAATTAATGCAAGAAGGGAGAACTGTTTTGCAAGCCACGTGTCTTCTATTCTGAGCCGCATAGAACGTCTTGAGCCGCATAGTCCCTTGTGCCGCATGAATCTGTGAGCCGCATGGGCTTCCTGAGCCGCATAGAATCTCCTGGCCGCATGGATCTTTCTTTAATATTTTTCATGCTTCTACAAGACCCACTTCAAAGTTTTCAATTTGTAAAAGTGAAATACTTTGAATAAGAAGCATGGTTGTATTCTTCTGGCCGCATATGAAGTCCTGGCCGCATGGATGTTTAAGCTGCATGGAGGGCTTAACCGCAGGGGACTTTCGACCACGTCATCATTGCCACGTACGGCAATCTTTTGTATTAAATGCTGTTTGATTTGCTGTCAGCTTTAAAGGCCACTTTTCGGTACGGGATCCGAGGAGCTTGGCCTTCATTTTCGGCGGCTCACCTTGATAACCGAAGAGTCGGTCTTCGTGTATGCACTGGGATCGAAACGCTTCACTTTTGTTTATAAATATGGATGAGTACGGTCGGGGGGATTTCTTTACTTTTTCCTTCGTCCAACTATTGATGTCTTACCTTTCTTTCCTCATTTCCCTTCTCCAATCGTCGGTCATGGCCCCCAAATCCTCTAAGGTCGCCTCCGTTGCTGCAAAGGGCAAGAAGGCGGCTTCCTCGTCAGCCGTCGTTCCCGAAGTGCACCCTGATGTCCATCCTGGCCTTAATGGTAAGGGTTGTATTTGGATACTTTGAATCCTAAGAATCTATGGCTCTGTTGTATATTCATGCACAAGCCTTCACCCAAATTCGGCTATGATAGAGCCGCATATGCTGTATGGGCTGCATGACCCTCTCATATCCGAGCCGCATAGGAGATACCCTATGTTTGAGCCGCATGAGAAAGTTTTGGGCCGCATGAAGTCTCCTTTGAATGGAGCCGCATAAACTTCTAACCGTATATGTTCGATTGATCCGCATACGCTTCTAACAGACTGATCCGTATAGCGCTTCAGTGCCACAAAAGCTTTTCTGCTTAGAACCGCATATGTTCGATTGATCCACATAAGCTTCTAACAGACTGATCCGTATAGCGCTTCAGTCCACAAAAGCTTTTCTACTTAGAACCGCATATATACGATTGATCCGCATAAGCTATCGAACCAATGTCATATGGAACTCTCAATTGATTTAGGCCGCATGAGGCTGTGTTGGCTGAACTACATAAGTTCCCTTGGGGCCGTGCCACTTGGAACCCAATTGCAATTGAGCCGCATAAGGCTTCGTTTGATCCGAGCCGTATAGGCTCGTAGGGACTTGAGTTCAGTAACCATCTTTTAATCCTGTTTCGTGTTGTCCTTTTTTCAGTGAGCCTCCCAACCAACCCTGCAAGAGAGCTTCTTGTGGGTTCAGCTCAGTTTGCTGTGGACGTGCGGCTCGACGGCTTAATTCGATACATAGTGGACCAGCTTCCCACTAATGAACCTAGGGAGAGGATGGCTGTCATTAACAACCAACCTTTCCACTTTCTCTGTTCTATGATGAATTCGGGAAAGCTGGACGGAGAGTATCTGAAATCGGCTTTTCTCTTTGGGGATACCTTTTCCATAAAGAACTCTCGATTGCTGGATGTTTCAGAGAACTGGGATTTTTCTGTAGACGGAGTGGAGATTCATATCCCCGAGATGGAGCGGCATTATCCCCTCTGTAGTTTAACATGGTACCGCTGGGCAGGACAATGGTGGGCTCCCTGACTCCCACCCGACCGTGAATGCTTGTGGGCAACATCCACTACAACAGGCGTACTGGTTCAGCATGTGCGGGCAAGGATTCAGTTAGTCGGAGTGTGATGGGGCTGCTCCCTGGCACTTTTGTAAATGTGACTGGTCCTAACTTTACTTTCACTCGAGCTGATACTTTTCTGAATCAGCTCGCTCGGAAGGGGTCTTATCCTGTGGGCAGGTTGTCGCTGCTGAATTGGATGAACCCCATTCCTACATGGGCCAATCTTACCTCATGGATCCTGAGGAAATATGAGGAATTTCTTCAGAAAATTAACCTTTACTACGCCGTCCGGGGCACCTGTTACAGGTTTTCTATTAACAAGCCTTTGTTCATGGCCCTTTTGGAGCTGTATAACCGGCATACGGGGACTTTCTTCGCGCCCGGGGGAGAGTTGGGACTTGCTCTCCATAAGATGTATGCTGTTTCTAAGCTGCCGTGGGGAGGCGAAGCCTTTGAAGTATATACCCCGACGAACGAGGAACTCGATGACCTGGATCGACGATTTCCTGGTTTCGTCGTCGTGTACCGAAAACTGTTGTGCCATCATAGCATCTGCCACCAGATTGCTATCAAGAAAGAAAATAGCTCAGAAGGGAGCGCCCCTCACACCACGGCCTGGGTTGCGTATCTTTTCAAGTTACGACCCTCCGGCCGAGTTTCGTCTCGAGGTCCTCAAACCCTGGAGGAGGTGAAGGACATGATGTTGAAGGTCAAAAGGTCGAGGTCTACCCGTGACAGGTTTGGGAGCCGTATTGATTCCTTCAGTTACTTCCACTATAGTACCCGGGAAATGTCCGATAAAGCGATCTTAGCCGGGTTCTTGATGGTGTGGCTACGCAATTGCGTAGTCTCGGGCGGAGCAGGTTCTATGGAAAGGATCAGCCGCTATTTCATTCTCCCTGCTGTGAAGCTAGTCTTCAAAGTAAGACTGGCCCTTCTCCCGGCTATGGTATGTAGCATACATCACGGCCTCCGCGCCTTTTCATCCAAAGTCATTGCTCGTGAAATGACGCTGGACTTTGAACGGATAGAACTACCATACCACTACCTCATAGGGTAGTTATCAATGCACTACCGGTCGTTGATGAGGCCAGGAACTGAAGAAGATGTTACTACTAACGACGCCTTCCTTTTTTGATACCGTCATCAGCCTTGGGAGCACGATACCATGCCAGCCTGCCGGAGGGCGTTGGCGAGAGTTGACGGGCCCAAGTTCTTCGTCTCTCTTCCTCAGTTTACCCTCAGAAAAATAAGGGGAGTATATGTTGACGGCGTTGATCCTCCCCAACTTTTATCTAAGAAGATGCTTCTTTGGCTGCGCAACATCCGCCCTGCGCACCTGGTATATCGTTACCGAAATAACGTATACCTGGAGCCTTATCTGCCCAGTAGATTTTCCCGTCAATTCGGGTATAGTCAATTGTTCCTAGATTGTCCTAGCGCTTGCTTGAGCTTTGAGGGCAGTGTACTCGATGGCGTCCGAGCCTGGCATTATTACAATGCAGTCCATACCCGGGCCAGCTTTTCGGTCCCCGATGCCAAGACGGCAGAAGATATTTTGTATATAGCGGCCCTTTATCATGTCGCAGCGAGCAAGCCTCCTGTCGATTTTGATATAAATACTAGCTTCATTGCTGGCACTGGTTTGGCTGAGAAGCCAGAGGGATCCAAGAAGAGGAAGAGGGGGGCGAACAGGGTTCCTGCGCCGGACTCAGAGTCCACTATGGCGGACGAGGAGGATGATGAACAAGACGCCGATGACACGTCGCATTCTTCAGATGAGGAAGTTGGGAATCAGCCCCCTATTATGCCAGATGAAAGGGTGTCGAGTCAGCCTCCTACTTGGTCTGACGAGGTGGTGGAGGATCAACCATCTACAGTGCCTGGCCCTTCGCATAAATGAAGCAGGCGCGTGACTGTCGCTGACAGCCGAACCTACTCCACAAAGCATGCTGCGGTAAGACGTCGCAGGCTGTTTATTGATGATGTTGACGTTTCTGAGGTGATTTGAGTTTCGACTACCTCCTTTCTTCTTCTTCTATGTTATGGCCTAATCGTTTTTTCTTTTTGCTCTTTATAGGCGTCAGATGAGTTCGCTTCTCAGGACCCGATTGCCGAGGTTGATCCGATCCTGTCCTATTTGGTCAGTGATGTGTGTACTGCTATTATTGCTGCTGGGGTTCTTCCGGAGGCGGTCGAGGAGTCTCACCTTGCTGGGACCTCAACTCAGGGGGATGGGGGTTTTACTGCGCCCGTCCCTGAGACATCTGAACTCTAACAGGATGACACTGTCCAGGCTGGCTCCTATTCCGGGATGGCCATGACGGAGAAACCAGTTGAATTCGGATCAGAAGCTGTGGGTGGGGAAACTACGCCGGCTGTGAACGAACCGCAGCCTCCATGCTCTTTCCCTGGTAAAACAAGTCAAACCTTAACCTGTGAATAAGCTTATTTACTCTGTCATCCTATCCTTCAGATTACGTCGATTAATGGTTGCTTTGGATGTTCAGGTCCCAACCCTTTATTGCTGGTGACGGACATTACTGGGGCGGACCCTACCGGAGGGGATCTGATGGAACCTCCTTGTATTGAGGAGCCTCCATCTGGGTCGAGTTTGGGAGCCCAGATAGCAGTACAGCTGGGACAAGGGACGATGCTTCCTGCGCCCTCTTCTGCAAATATAGTTTCGGGGGTTAACCTTTCCGCCTTGCGGAGCATCCAGGCTCTTTGGGCGGCGGAAGAGGAGCTAGCCGCTATTCAAGCATCTTTCCGTACGGAATTTGCTTCATTGGTGGCGGGGGCAACGACTTCTGAGGCAACTCCTTCGGTACTGCCTGCCACACTCCCTTTGACTCCGTCCTCCACAGAGATTTTGGATGAAGTGTCCCGGGATGTGGTCGACAGTTTCTACCGCCACCTGAAGAGGGGGATCGAGGCAGCTGTGGAAAGGGGGACTCCCTTTACTCTGGCCCGTCAATGCGCCGGTGGCCAGATCAATATCCTTAGGACACTTCCTGGTGGAGGGAAACTGGCTGCGCTTCTGGAGCCTAAATTGTTAGAGGCTGATCGTCTCGTGGCCTAATTTTGTAGGCTGCAGCAAGCTGATCTACCCGCGGCGATAAACCAAGAGCGCAATTTCCTTGTTACTACGGTTGAAAAAGTGATGATTTCCCAAGAGTCGCTCAAGCCGGCCATATTGAAGGACCGTCGGGATCTGACTCGGTCGTACGATCAATGGAGCTGTCGAACTGAAGACTGTACGACTCGGGAAGCGGATGCCTTCCACGGGGTAACCGACACCCGGGAACAGATCCTAGAGCTCCAAAGAAAGCTGGCCTTTCTAGAGTACGAGCTCGAAGCTGCTCGTGCTGAAAAAGAGATTGTCATTCAGGAGGCTGACAAGTTTAGTAGGGCTTCAGCCAATCTAGAACTTGCCCTGAAGAAGATAGAGAACGACTGGCAGGCGTATATGTATTTGAATGATGCAGAGCAATTGTCCCAAGAGGCCGAGCGTCGAGCTAAACGGAGGCTTGAGCGGGGGACTGAATTGGTGAAAAACCGGCTCCTGGAATTGTGTAATGCTGAGCTATAGTCGGCATTTTCTTCTTGTTTTGTTCCTGTTTTCTTTTTGAAAGGGACATGGTCCCAAAAGATGTAATACTTTTTTCTTCCTTCAAATAAAGAGTACTTTCTATTCTACCCTTCATTTGCATTGCTTGTTGTACCTGTGATATGATAGTGGTTTTCGCCCCACGCGGGGGACTTGTTTGTGGACTCGTCATCCATGGCATACCTTGGTTTTAGGTACGGATAACAAGTTTGGTTAGGATACCTGGAACAGCCATGGCAAAGTGGTCATGGGTGCTCTTGGTATCGAAAAAAAGAATGCCGTAGAGTAGCTGGGCTCCCGGGGCATGATGAGGTGGTGGGCTTGTGCTAAGAAACTTAGCAGAGGATATTTGTGGGCCTATTATCCTTGGTGTACCCTGGCTTAGGATACGGATAGTAGGGTGAAATAGAACCGACATATTTGCTCAGAGGTTATGAGGACATGGCAAGCATGAGGGTTTTATCGTGGAATCTTCCTGCTCAGAGGTAATGAGGATATGGCAGGAGTGAATTCACGGAGGATATTTGTGGTCAACAGAGGACATTTGTGGTCAACATAGGACATTTGTGGTCAACAGAGGACATTTGTGAACCTATTATCCTTGTCGTACTCCGGTCGTGGGTACAGATAATAGGTTGAAAGGGAATCGACATACTTACTCAGAGGTAATGAGGACATGGCAAGTATGAAGGTTTCTTCTACGGAGCCTTTCCATTCAGAGGTAATGAGGACATGGCAGGAGTGGGCTCAATGAAGAGGGGGTACATAGAACGACTCAGAGGTGATGAGGACATGAAAGTTCTATGTAGGGGGTTGATTTGTTTTTGGTGGAAGTGAAACGACTCAGAGGTAATGAGGACATGGCCGTTTTAGAAATTTGTGGATCGCTTACCCTTTTTGTGTACTGGTAGTGCGGGTATTGGATCATGAGGGAGGATCTCTTCCAGGAAGAAAGTTTAGAGGTATGATCATACATGACTTACTATCTGAAAGAGTGACCGGGATGTGAGTTCAGAGGCACCAGCGGGTACATGACTCAATATTGTGAAAGTGTGAGTTCAATGGCACGAGAGGGTACATGACTCGGGAATCGGGAGAATGGTGAGTGTGAGTTCAGCGGTACCAGCGGGTACATGACTCAATGATCTGGAAAATTGTAAGGGTGAGTTCAGTGGTACCAGCGGGTACGTGACTCAATGATCTAGAAAATTGTGAGGGCGAGTTCAGTGGTACCAGCGGGCACGTGACTCAAAAATCTAAAGAATTATGAGGGTGAGTTCAGCGGTACCAGCGGGTACGTGACTCGAAAATCTAGAGAATTATGAGGGTGGCTTCAGCGGTACCAGCGGGTACGTGACTCAAAAATCTAGAGAATTATGAGGGCGAGTTCAGTGGTACCAGCGGGCACGTGACTCAAAAATCTGGAAAATTATGGTCTAGACATAGTATTTCTTTAGGAACTTACCGTTGACGGGCAACATGAGCAAGTCTCCGTTTTGCTTGGCGAGGCGGTAAGCACCGTTGGAGAATACGACCTCGATGATAAATGGACCTTCCCATTTTGGTTGGAACTTGCCGGCGGTCTTGTGAGTCATGACCATTGGCCTCCGGACTGCCAGAACAAGATCGCCCACTTGGAGTGTCCTGATTTTGACCATCTTGTTGAAGGCTCCAGAGATGCGTGCTTGGTATAGCTCGATCCTTTGCTGAGCCAGGATGCGCTTTTCATCTAAGGCCTCCAACTCTTGTAGTCGGCATCGGTAGTTATCATCCATCGTCAATTGATAAGTGAGAGCGACGCGGAGTGAGGGTATTTGAGCCTCTAATGGGAGAACTGCCTCACTCCCGTATACCAGGGAGATTGGTGTGTTCCCGGTAGCTGTTCGGACTGTAGTATGGTATGCCCATAAACATTCACCGAGCTTCTCGTTCCAGTCGCGTTTTTTGGAAGAGACAAACTTCTTGAGAAGTTTGATGATTGTTTTGTTGAATGCCTCTGCCAACCCGTTCGTTGCTGGGTTGTATGGTGTCGAAGCAATATTCTGGATGCAATGTTTGTCACAGAGCCGATAAAAAGTGTGGCTTGCAAACTACGGACCATTATCGTAGATGATCCTCCGAGGCAGTCCAAAGCGATAGATGACGTGATGCTTGAGGAAGCTGATTACGTTTGAAGACTTTACTTCGGCGAGTGGAATAGCTTCTGCCCATTTGGAGAAGTAATCCGTGATCGCAAGTATGAAGCGATGTCCACGGGAAGAAGGTGGAGTAATTGGACCAATGATATCCATCCTCCATGCTTTAAAGGGCCAGGATGCCACTGTCGGATGTAGAAATTTGGATGGCTGGTGAATGAAGTCCGCGTGGACTTGGTAGGCTTTGTACATTCTTGCGTAGTCTATCGCATCTGCTACCATCGTGGGCCAGTAGTAGCCCATTCGGCAAAGACGGTCTTACAATTTAGGACCAGGCTGATGGGCCCCGCAGACACCGTCATGCGCTTCTCGTACGGCTTCTTTGGCTTCTGCATTTGACAGACACCGAAGCAATAATCCATCGTAGGGTCATCGATACAGCATTTTTGTCTCTGTATCGTAGAAGAATCTGAGGGAACGCCGTCTGATGGAAGTGGCTTCTTTTGGGTTCTCGGGCAGGATATCATAGACGACGAAGTCGATGAATGGTTGTCTCCAATCTGGGGCATCATCAGTCGCCTGAGCAGAATAACTTGCCACAAATTGAACGTTATTTCTGGGGCAGACCAGTTCGTGGCCTATCACATCTACCGATTGATGAGTATGATTTGGTACTTCTAGGGAAGTGGCCAGGCCTGCTAAGGCATCGGCTTCGATATTTTGGAGTCTGGGGACGTGCTCGATGAAGAACCTCTCGAACGACGAGATGATGTTGATTGCTATTTGGTGATAGGGGATCATGTCTTCGTGGCGAACTTCGTATGAGCCCCGGATTTGATTGACGATTAACTGAGAATTGCCGTATGCTTCAAGATAGTCTACCCCCAGCTCCCTTGCAAGTTGGAGGCCAATGACCAGAGCGTTGTACTCGGCCACATTGTTAGAGCAAGGTTCCGTGAGGGAGTAAGCACGGTTGATCACCAATCCGGTAGGAAAAACCAGTACCACTCCAACTCCGACGACGATGTTGCCCTTAGGTCCAGTTCTCGAAGCACCGTCGAAGAACATTCGCCATATATCATCGTGAGAGGTTGCATACGAGTCGGCGACCTCATCTGGGATCTCTTCATATATCCTGGACGACTCCAAGCCCGGGTGGGCTGCCAAAAAGTCTGCCAGGGCTTGACCTTTGACCGCCTTTTGTGGGACGAAGATCATATGGTAGGGGGATAGCAATATTGCCCATGTAGCGAGACGAGAGCTGAGTGCCCCTGGTATAGTCATGAGGACCCTGAGAGGGTTGACTCGTGAGATCACATGTATCGTTTGTCCGGTGACATAGTGTCGTGTCTTCTGAATGGAGAACACTAGGGCAAGGCATTCCTTTTCCACAGCGGTGTATCGGTGCTCTGGCCCAATCATCATTCGGCTGAGGTAATATATGGCTTGTTCATGGCCTGCATCGTTGTTTTGTGCTAGCAGAGCTCCGAGGGAGTGCTCTATTGCTCGTACATAGAGCAAGAATGGTTTTCCAGCAACCGGGGCCACCAGGACTGGAGGGTTCGACAAATATTCTTTGTTGCTGTCGAAGGCCCGCTGGCATTCTTCGTCCCATACGAACGAGACGTCTTTCTTCATGAGGTGGTTGAATGGCCGACATCGCCCGGAGAGGTTAGAAATGAACCTTCTGATGTACGCTAGCCTCCCTTGAAGGCCTCTGAGTTCGCGGAGATTTCTCGGGGGACCCATCTCCATAATTGCCTTTGTCTTCTCAGGGTCTACATGGATACCCCGGGCGGTGATGATGAAGCCCAAGAACTTCCTGCTGGATACGCCCAGGAAGGACTTCGTAGGGTTCATTTTCAAATTGTGCGCTCGTATCAGCTCGAATACCGTCCTCAGGTCATACAGATGGTCTTCCTTACGGCGACTCTTGACGGCGATGTCATCAACATAACACTCCATCGTCTTGCGTAAGTGGTCTCTGAAGATGATACTCATGGCTCTTTGATATGTGGCACCGGCATTCTTCAAACTGAAAGGCATGACTGTGTAACAGTATGTGCCAATCGGTGTTCGGAATGATGTGTGCTTTTCGTCGTCAGGAGACATCTTGATTTGGTTATACCCCGAGAAGCCATCCATGAATAACATACGTTCAAAGCCGCAGGTATTGTCAATCATGATGTCCGTGATAGGGAGGGTGAATTCATCTTTGGGGCATGCTTCGTTCAGATTACGGAAGTCGATGCAGATTCGTATCTTTTCATTCTTTTTGAGGACGGGTACTATGTTGGCGACCCAATCCGGATATTGTTCCTCACGAATGAAGTCGCTGGCTATCAGTTTGTTGACTTCGGTTTCGATCGCATTCATGATGCCTGGGCAGAAGCGTCGCTGTTGTTGCTTGACTGGCTTTGCGTCTGGCCGAATGTTGAGCTTGTGAAGAGCAATATCGAGATTTAACCCCGACATGTCTTTATAGCTCCATGCGAACACATCAATGTATTCTTTGATAAGTTCCAGCAGTGATTCTCGCTCTTCGTCTGTTAAGCTTTTACTGACGAAGATTGGTTTTAGGGAAGATTCGCTGCCGAGGTCGACCTGGATAACCTCATCTTCAGTAGGAGGTTTCCTCAGTTCGAACCGCTTTTCCCATTGCGCATCCAACTGCTCGGCCCACGGCTCAAGCTCGAGGATTTCAGGGATGTCTTCGTCTTCTTCATAAGCGTCGACGAATACCATGTTGACTGACAAGACTTGTCTGAATATATCTCCGATACTGGTATCAGAGTCAGAAGTTGATGAACCGGTCGAATGTGAATGCCAGTCATATTCTTCATCTGAACTTTCAGGGGTCGTCGTGGGTGTTACATACCCTAATCCACATCGAGTCTTGCTATAGTAGTCCCGTGGTTTACCTGCCGGGACCGGTGGCTTCAAAGGTAATCGTTGCCCCGTGCCGTAGTTTAAGCCTGGCGTAGTCTCCATATCATACCCCTGTTTTTGTATGAGATATTTAGATTGGGGGCTATAAAGATACAAAGGCACTCTTCCGGTATCTGATCCAAGGTCGACTTCTTCTATGGTAAAGGGATGAGGGTCGTCCTTCCGGCCAAAGATGATTGGGTGGTCCCCTCCCTTGATTATGCGGTAAGCGTCTTCTGCTGGAGTAAGCTGGATTGCGGTGTGCACATTTGTCACCTGCGTGTGGAGGTGAGTGCCTATACCGTGTTCCATAGCATACATCGTACAGAGCTTATTAAGCTCGAGGTAGTTCAAAGATAGCCCTTTATTAATGAAGTAAGGTATCTTTTCTAAGGGGATTACATCATCTGCGGAGGGAACATCAGTGTGGGCAGCCACATACTTGGCTAGCTTCGGTTCTTCTTCAGCTACCCCCTGTATAAACGAAGACTGAGAGGACGACCTGGGTAGCTTGATCGTCAGCGGTTCAGCTGGTGGAGCAGAGCGTGGGGTTGTTGGCAAACTAGTAACCTCCAGCTTGGCACTCGATGCTGGGCGGGGTATGGTTGGTTCGCTAGAAGTTCCAGGCCTTGCATCGGGGTGACGACCCTTCTTGGGAAGGCGTATCGTCATTGGCTTGTCGAAGGGATTGAGCTTCTCTGTTTGAGGCTGGCCGGCTCTCGGCAGCCTAATTGTCAGTAGCTCCGTTGTGGGTCTTGGCACTTGGCCAGACCTTGGCAGCCGGATTATCATCTGCTCTTCTTGTGCCGAGAGGCTGATTGTATCCTTACGCAGAGTGGCGGTAAGGGGTGCAAACTTGCCAGGTTTGCGAGCTTGGAGGTGGATCGTCAGATGCTCTTCTGATCCTGTAGTTGTCTCGGTACTAGCTTGTACATCTCCTTCACCAATATGCTTTTTGACTTTTCGTACAGGTAGGAGTCTGAGTAGTAGGATTCGACCTCTTTGAAGGGATCGATATCAGCAAATTTCGTCCTCACAAAGCCGTGTTTGTCGACATATTTGAAGCATTGGTGCAGCGTGGAAGGCACGATCATATAATCGTGTATCCATGGACGCCCCAAGAGGATGTTGTAAGAAGTATCCACATCTATGACGTAGCAGGTGACTTCGAATTGGAGGTCGCCAATTTGACACTTCAGACGAATCTTCCCAATTAGGTAGCTCCTGCCTGAATTGAAGCTGCTGATGGCGGTGCTTGTAGGCGTCAGGCGATGCATTGGGATGCGAAGATGATGTAGCAGACCCTTCGAGATAATGCTTATGGAAGAGCCAGGATCAATGTGCATCCGATCCACCTTTACGTCGTCGATGTATCCAGTGTAGTATAGCGGGCGATTGTGCAGGTTAGTTTTGATGAGCATGTCCTGCGGAGTGAAGACGATGTTGGGCATTGCTCCCGTACAGGCGTTGTCTTGGACATCTGCAGACAGGATCTCTCCTGTGAGGTTGACCTGAGCGAGGTACGCGTCGACATTTTGGAGTACATCGCTCAGAGCCACACGAACATCCTTGGAGAGTCTCGAAAGCTCGTATAATGACAACTTGGCCGGTGTGTTGGCCAATTGGGCTAAGATGTCGAAGTTGTAGGGCTTCTCCAGCCCTTGTGATGCCTCTTTTCGGAGGGATTTGTCAAAGCGAGTCTCCCTCGGCCTAGGCTTGTCGGTCGTCGGAGGCTGAGTCGGTCCCGGAGCATCAGTTGTAGTGGGTTGATAATCTTCAGCTGGATTGTCAACCACAGGTTGGGATTGCGCCCCAGACTGTGTGTCGGCGGCTGTAGCTTCTTCGATGTCTACCGAGATTGTACGACAGGACCTGATTTTTCCATTCTTTTTCTTGCAGGTAGAAGACGATATGGGCCGAGTCACTTCCGATACCAAGTCTGGATGGATCTACATGACCTCCCCTCGTGATGTGGTGAGGGGCACTAGACCAGCGGCTTGATCTCGGGGAGGAGGAAGATTAGAGATCTCCATTATTGCCAGAGGGATGGGGACCACCCCGTCTTGAGTTTTCGTCGGAAGGAAGCTGCCGAATTGTACTGATACTATGTTGGCTGCCACGGTTACCTCTTTGAAATCGATATCCAGAGCATTCGAATCGATGAGGTTTTGGATGTACCGTTTTAGCTGGTAGCAGTCGTGTGTAGCATAGTAGACGTAGCGGTGATAATGGTAGTACTTTGGGTTCTCTATCTCTACCGGCCGCGGTTCCCGTCTGGGTGGAGGAAGCTGAATTCTGTCTCCTTGTATGAGCATGTCCAAGATGGGCTTGACGTGACCGTCTTCGAAGGAGTAAGTAATTTGCGGCCATTGTTTGTCTGCTGGCTTTGGCTCAGGTTTCTGTGCTGTATCGGCTACCATAGCCTGCTTTCCCCTGCTGTCCTGATTGTTGGAGGGGCTACCCCCATTGTCGTTGTTGGGACGCTTGCCCTTGTTCTCTCCGTCCGAGATGTGCAATCCCAGTTGGCGAGCCTTCTTCAATCGTTCTTCGACGCTTGTGGCACTAATGATAAACGTCTTCCAGTCTTTGAATTGACTTTCGCCCATCCAGAGACTGATTGTTGGAAGCAGTCTCTTTTGGCAAATTTCAATCAAGGAGGAATCCGGGTTTCCAGACGGCAGCTTCATTATGGTTTGGCGAAACCGCTCGATATAGTTTCTTGTCAGCTCTTTCTCCCCTTGGACGACGTCCATGAGGGTGGACATGGTGATGTCCTGCCCTACTTCGTAGAATCTCTCCAAGAACATGCGCTTGAAGCCGGCGAAGGAGTAGATGCAGTTGTCCGGCAGATTGCGATACCAGTCGAAGGCGACTCCTTTCAATACCCCGATGAATAATCGTATGAGAATGGCATCGTCATGGGGCAGATGGTCGGTGGTGACCTCGAAGTAAGTGATGTACCGACTTGCTGAGGTCTTGCCATCATAAGGATTGATATTAAACGGCTTATATCTTGGTGGGAATGGAACATCCCTCCATGCAGCATGGTATGGTTGCCGTATCCTGAGGTCTTGAGAGTTTTCTCGAGCGTGGAACATAGCTCGGAGCTCTTGGACCTCTCTTATTGCTTCGCGGGCCTCATCCACAGCGGTGGGGGCCGTTACTTCGGGAGGACTGTTGCCCGGGTTCGGTGCCGCTGAGTTCGAGTCCGCATTAATCGCGGGACCCGCACTTGTTTGGCCAGGCGTCCCTCCTTGAAGATTTGGAAGGGCCGCTTTGATCTCATCTACAGACTTGACCAAGGCATATAGTATGGCTTCTAGAGTGTCGATGCGTTGGCGATCACTGGAACCACCTTGGTTGCTGTCTGTCATGAATACCGTCTTCACATGAGGAGAGATAGACGGAGCGGTAGAGGAAGCGCCCTCCGAATCGTACCCCTGTAGTGAGAAGTCGTCGGGGTATGTGGGAATGTTCTCTTCTGGTTCGGACTCAGAAGGAACGGTACCCCCAGTTTTTGAGTTTGTCTCATCTTGGAAGTTGTGGACGTCCTCGGGGACGTCGGGGTTTGCTGCATCTGATGGGAGAGTTGTCTCCCCCGGCTCGTCTTCTTGGAATATCGGATTGTTATGGAGGTTTGAAGGAGTGCTACCCCCAGTCCCAGCAACCCCCCTGTGTTGTTGATGATGAATCTCCTACTGCAGCGGATTTTGTTTTAGAACGGGTACCTTGGAAGACTCCGGTGGTGGGCGCCCGCTTAGACGACAGTCTCTTAGTCATAGTGATTGATATCTTCGGACTAGGAGCGTTGGACTTCTTCCCTTTCCCGTCGATGGAGACTTTCTGTGCAGAGTTACAGGAGACGACAGGAAGTGCCTCGTCTTCTGAAGATGGCTGTTGCAGTCTTTGAAAGACGAACTGCCGGTCTTTTTGTATTGTCACGCTATTGCAGCAGCAGTTGACGATGACTTGGGTGCAGTGACGCCCGTGGGAGGACTCTTTGCACCCCGATGCATTTTCTCTTTCCTTGCGTTTGTGGAGGACGGCCTCACGCAAGTCAGATGGGTCTGGATAGACCACGTTTGCTACCGGAATTTTGGGAGACTTTTGCGAACCTCTCTGTCCGTCTGCCGCCGGCGGCTGGACTCGAGTGGTTCTGTATAACTTCCCATCCGAGGCCCGTGTAACATTATACGGGACGCTCGGATGGTCAGAGATCGGATCAGCGGACCGAGCTCGCCAAGCTCGTGCTGCCTAGACTTCTTTGCTCTAGTGCGTAAGGACACATAGTAGAAAGAGTCTAGTTGATGTTGGAGAGAGTCAGACATATCTTCTTGGGAGCACAAGAGATCAGGACCATAAGATAGGCGGTCGAAGACAGAGCCACGCGGGGTAGGCATTATGCAGCTATCATCAACAATCTTCATGCGGCTGGCAGACGTAGCCGCATAGGCGTTCTTCATGCTGCTGGGAGTCTCAGTCGTATAAGTTTTCTTCATGCGGTCGGATGATCTGGCCGCAAAGACTTTCTTTATGCGGCTGGCAGATTCACGCGCATGAGTTTCCTGCATGTGGTTGGCAGATTTGGCCACAGGAGTGTTCGGCTTCTTCTTGGGGCGCATAGAGTCGCTCTTTGTCCCTGCAAGTCCAGCATCGTAGTGCTTTCCTCTGCCGGACTTAGGGACAGCAGAGTGCTCTACGACTCGAAGTGGAGCCGTATGAGAGTCGCCTTCGCCGTCTTGGGTAGCAGAGAGTACCCCGTCCAGAGCTTGTGGAGGAGCAAGTGATTTTGGCCTCCACTCGCAGCGAGCTTTCTTTGTGCGGGTTCGCTTCTGGATCGGGCCAGCACATCCTTCAGAGAGCATTTCTTCAAACGCCTGTTGGTCGAAGCGGACGACCATCTTCTGTTGCGTGGAGCCAAGTTTAGCTGCATACGATTGCGTCACCAACTCCTCAGCCGTGGAGAAGTTTGTCCCCAGCAGAGTCGCCATCGTGTTTTCTATGAAATATGAAAGAGCAGAACAATTATCGAAGGACTGGACTTTTACTTCACGTTACAAACTCGCTTGTACAAAGAAAGCCTAGGGACGAATGCCTAGGTACAGCAATCTAAGTACAATTGTTTATTTTAGATTCTGGGAGGTGACGGTAGAGGCTCAGGAAAGCGACGGCAGCTCTGCCTTACTCCTTGGACGATCGGTATGCAGCCTTGGCTCCAGAAGATTGCTCAGCGTTGAGGAAATGCTCTCTTTGCTCTCTCTCTGCTCTTCTCTCCAAGTACTCTGGTGCTCTCTCTGATCTTGAAAAGTGCTCCTTTCTGTATGTGTATGCGCCTCTCTCTGTGTGCGTATATCCCTTGCAAGGGAATGGCACCCTGCTATTTATAGGAATGGAGGGACCTCATTAGGGTTCACAATAATTACCCCTCAAAGTGGCGGCGGCCTGTCGATCGATCAATCTGGGCCATTAAGCTTGGGCGTGATAAATCTGGGCCATTTAGTGTAGATTGCACCAAATCCTATCAGTAATTAATGCTGATTGGAATAAATCTCCGTAGTGATGATTTGCTGATGTCTGCAAATCTGAATGAATAAATTTAATTCATCCTCCTGCCACGTGTCCCAGATTATTGTGATTTGACCCAATCTTTGATTGCAGTAAATCTGGGAAATTGATTAGCTTTATGACACGTGTCCTGAGAGCCGCTGAGGAGGGTTGAGCCGCATAAGGGTTGAGCCGCATAAGGATAGAGCCGTATAAGACTGGACACGTGTCGGGTCTGCTTGGGGAGTGGCCCCCCGAACCTTCGAACTATATGATAATTTCAGCCGCATAATGGGTAATAAGCCGCATGGAGATGATCCTTACGAGCCGCATGGGAGGTCTTCGCTCGAGCCGCATGAGACTGTTTCTGCCTGAGCCGTATAAGGTAGCTTCATCCTGAACCGCATGGGGAGTCTTCGCTCGAGTCGCATATGTCTGTCCACGTGTCAGGGCCACGTAGCATTTTTTGGATCTCGAGGGATTGTGTCAGAGATCTCCTTCACTTCCCTAGGGGTCTGTCAATATGATAGAGTTATAATTACCTCTTTTGTGTCAGGGCTGCCACTTTTTCAGAGTTGTCAGCCGTCAAAGTAATTAATACAGAAAGGGAGAACTGTTTTACAAGCCACGTGTCTTCTGTTCTGAGCCGCATAGAACGTCTTGAGCCACATAGTCCCTTGTGCCACATGAATCTGTGAGCCGTATGGGCTTCCTGAGCCGCATGGAATCTCCTGGCCGTATGGATCTTTCTTTAATATTTTCTATGCTTCTACAACCATGCTAGTATAGATTGTCGCGGTGGCAGAGTTCTTTTTTGTCCGCTAGGAGAGCTAGAGTTCGAGTTCGCCAGACGGGAGGCGGAGCAGAGCAGCGAAGTTTTCTGCGGAGTTTCAATTGAGAAGCAGACAGTGCCACATCCATTGATAGCAGAGTTCATGGATGTCTTTTCGGAGGACTTGCCAGGGCTTCTACTGGACAGAGATATTGAGTTCTCTATAGACTTAGTGCCCGACGCAGAGCCAATTTTTCAGCACATCTGTAGGATAAACAACAGCGAGTTGGTAGAGTTGAAGAAATAGGTGGATGAGTTGCGAGACAAAGGCTTCATCCGATCAAGTTTTTCACCATGGGGTACACCGGTGCTCTTTATACCGAAGAAGGATGGGTCGGTACGGATGTGTATCAACTACAGGGCACTCAACAACCTTACGATCAATAACAGGTACCCGCTGCCGCGGATCGATGATCTCTTTGATCAGTTGAGCGGAGCTAGGGTATTTTTGAAGATTGATCTGAGGTCAGGTTATCATCAGGTGAAGATTGTTTGCCATGAAATATAAAAGAACAGAACAATTATCGGAGGACCAGACTTTTACTTCACGTTACAAACTCGCTTGTACAAAGAAAGCCTAGGGACGAAAACCTAGGTACAGCAGTCTAAGTACAATTGTTTATTTTAGATTCTGGAGGGTGACGATAGAGGCTCGGGAAGGCGACGGCAGCCCTGCCTTACTCCTTGGACGATCGGTATGCAGCCTTGGCTCCTGTGAGAAGATGGTTGGCATTGACGAAGAAATGCTCTTCTTGCTCTCCTCGTGTTGCTCTTCTGGCTTCTCTCTCTCTTTGTGTATTTTCTCTCTGATTATTAGGGGGGAGCTCTCTGTGTATGCGTCTCTGATAATGTATATGTCACAAGGGAATGGCACCTTGCTATTTATAATAGTGGGGGCATCATTAGGGTTTGGATGATTGCCCATTCTCGAAGTGGCGGCGGCCTGATGCTTAATCAATCTAGACCATTCGTTTTAGGCGTGAAGGATCTGGGCCATAAATGGGGGTAGCACTAAATCTTTTGAATAATTAATGCTGATTGCTTTAAATCTTTATGATTGATTGTGTAGCTTGGATCTCCCACCACGTGTCCCATTGGTTTGATTATGAATGATATGACCTGATCCCATTAATTATGAGGATATGGTCATTGGGATCTGGTAAATCTTTGCATCTCATAACCATCTTTGCTGCCAGCTGTCATTGAATCTCTGCCACGTGTCTTGATGATGGACTCTGCCAAAGCCGCATGACATCCATGAACCGTATGAGACAGCGTCTCGGCAAACCGCATAGGCATAGTTTTTGCAAGCCGCATGAGATGGTTCCTTGGTGAACCGCATAAGGGTAGTAACTGCGAGCCGCATGGGATGGCTTTTTGGTGAGCCGCAGGAAGACGATCCTTGCCAGCCGCATGAAGCTGTTCTTCACTGGAGCCGCATGGGAGTAGCCACGTGTCAATCTCGAATCGCGTCAGAGATTTTCTCCTATTTCCTAAGAGTCTGTCATTATGGCAAGGCCATTATGATACTTTATGTCAGAGCCGTCAGCTGTCAAATCATGACAGAGCATTAAATAGGCAGACTGCTCGATGGCCAACTGTGTGAAGGGGTCTTCGTGGGTATACGTGGCATTGAGCCGCATATCTCCGTGAGCCGCATGTACTTTTGAACCACATACGGCTGGGGGACTCTTTGAACCGCAGGGCTGTCCCTATGCAAGCCGCATGGACTCTCCTGTCCGAGCCGCATGAGACTAAGAGTCTCTCTGAACCGCATGGGACAGCTCCTGTATGAGCCGCATGGGGTTCTCCTGTTCTGAGCCGCATAGATTATCGTTCTGATATTTTCATGCTTCTACAAGACCCCCTTCAAAGTTTTCAATTTGCAAAATTGAAATACTTTGAATAAGAAGCATGGCCTTTGTTGACCGCATAGATGGTACAGCCGTATGGATTTATCTGGCCGTATGAGCTGTGAGACCGCATAAGCTTTTTGCCACGTGTCTTAGCCACGTGTGCAAATCTTCTGCATTAAATGCCCTTGATTCGCCGCCACTTGGGGGAGGATCCCAAGGATCAGTTTTGTTTTTGACCGAAGCGGTTTATCTTTTTAGGCGGCACGTAGATCGAGGCGTTTGTTTTGTTCTTTCGAGCCTCCTTCGCCTATAAGTAGGAGTAAGTTTATTCTTTGAGGGTTTCTTTACCTTCTCTCTTTTGCTCGAACTCTTCGTTGCAGACTTCCTCTTCGTCTTCTCCTATCAGCGATCGGCAATGGCTCCCAAGAAGACTGCTGCTGCTACGGGCAAGAAGGCCGCGTCATCTTCTGCGGCGGCGAAGGGCAAGAAGGCCGCGTCTTCATCGACTGCGGCGATGAACATGGCGGCTCCTCCGACGGCTGGTGTGCCTATTTTTCACTCCGACGTTCACCCGCCTATTGCTGGTAGGACCATCAATATGAACTGCCATGGCTACGCCGCATATTTTATGCGCGAGCCTATATTCCCAAGTATGCTGTGTGTCCGACTCATATTCGGACCGCATGGGATATGACCCAGGCCTGAGCCGCATGAAAGTTGTTTGCATAACTACTTCATCATCAGGGCCGCATAAGCCCATCTAGACCGTATGAGCTCTTTCAAACTGAGCCGCATAAGCATATTTGAACTGGACCGCATCAGCTCATCCTCGCTGGACCGCATAAGCTTTTTCGAGTCAAATTATATAAGCTTATTCGAATCGGACCATATCCGCATATGCTCCTTTCGAACCGCATAAGCTCATCCGCACTGAGCCGCATAAGTTCCTTTCGAGCCGAACCGCATAAGCTTATTCGAACTGAACCGTATGGGCTCTTTCAAATTGAGCCGCATAAGCTCATTTGGACTGACCTGTATGAACTCTTTTAAACCGAGCCGCATGAGGCTATACTGAGCCGCATAAGCATGATGTAGTTTTGTGTTTCAGCTATCTTTTTGACTTGTTTCTTCTTTTTTTTTCAGTGAATCTGCCAGTAAATCCTGCGGGGGAACTTATAGTGGGTTCAAATCAATTCGCCCTGGGCGTGCGTCTTGACGGCTTAATTAAGCATGTGTTGAATCAGTTCCCTGCTGATGAGCCTTCGGAGAGGTTGAACGCCATCGAGAATCAGACCCTCCATTACCTCCGTTCCATGATGAATACTGGGAAGCTGGATGGAAAATACCTGAAGCCTTCGTTCCTTTTTGGAGATGCTTTAATCATCAAGAATCCCCGAGTTTTAGAGATTTCCGAGAACTGGGATTTTTCTTTGGATGGGGTGGCAATCCATATTCCGCTCATGGAACGTCATTATCCTTTGTCGTGGTTCAACATGGTGTTGCTGGACAGGAAGATGGTGTGTAACTTAACTCCTACTCAATCAGGGATGTTGATGGGCAACATCCATTATAATTCGAACATACGATCAGCGTATGCGGGTAAGGATTCCGTCCTCCGGTACATGGTGGGTCTGGCCCCGGGCTCTTTCATGAATGTATACGGTCCCAACTTCACACTTACTCAAGCTGATACCTTCCTGAATCGGCTTGTTCGCAAGAAGTCTTATCCCGTTGGTAGGCTGGCACTACCGAACTGGATAAACCCTACTTCTACGTGGGCCCAGTTGACCACTTGGGTTCTGCAGACCTACGGAACATTCTTGCGGGAGGTGGGACTTTACCAGGCCATTCGCGACACTTGTCATAGGCTTCCTATCAATAAGCCACTGTTCGTGGCGCTCTTGGAGATGTATAGCCAGCGAACGGGGACGTTCTTTGCACCCGGAGGGGAGTTAGGGCTTGCTCTCCATGAGATGTATACTGTCTCCAAACTTCTGTGGGGGAATGAGCCTTTCGAGGTGTATACCCCGTCGAATGAGGAGTTTGAGGACTTGGACCGACGACTCCCAGGTTTTGTTGCGGTGTATCGGGAGTTGCTGTGCCACCATAGTGCTTGTCATCAGATGGCTATAAAAACAGTGGATAGCTCCGAGGGGACCGCTCCCCACACCACATCCTGGATTAATTATCTTTTTAAAGTTGACCCTTCAGGCGAAGTTACTCCTCGAACCCCTCGAACGCATAGAGAGATAAGGTATCTGATGTCAAGCGCCAAGAAGTCGCGATCCAAGAGCGACATATTCGGGAGTCAAACTGACTCTCTTAGCTATTTTTACTACGGGACCACAAAGATGTCGGAGAAGGTGCTCCTGGCTGGATTTTTAATGATATGGCTGCGAAATTGCGTAGTCTCGGGAGGAGCGGGTTCTATTGAGAGGATCGGTCGTCATTTCATTCTCCCTGCCGTTAAACTGGTATTTGGAGTTAGACTGGCCCTTCTTTCTGCTATGGTGTGTAGCATACACCATAGTCTTTGAACCTTTTCGTCCAAGGTCATTGCGCGCAAGAAGACGTTGGATTTTGAGCGCGTAGAACTGCCTTTCCACTATTTGATGGGGTGGTTGGCAATGTACTACAAGTCTTTGATGGGACCTGGCATAGCAGAAGATGCTTCAGATGAAGACGCTTTCCTTTTCAAATGCCATCGCCGGTCTTGGGAATACAACACTATGCCATCTTGTCGGAAGGTGCTGGCGAGGGTGGATGGGTGTGACATTTTTGTGTCTGTTCCTTCCTTTTCTAATGAGGAAGTGAGGAAGGTACATCTCGATGGTACCGGGCCTTCTCACTTTCTGTCTCCGGACATGCTCACCTGGTTGCGCAACATCCGCCCCGTGCATCTGGTTTATCGCAACCGCGATAATGTGTACTTGGAGCCTTACCTACCTAGTAGGTTTTCCCGCCAATTTGGTTATAGCCAGTTATTCCTTGATTGTCCCAACCCTTGTTTGGGCTTTGAAGGTAGCGTTCTTGATGGTGTCAGGGCATGAAATTATTACGACGCTTATCATACTCGGGCCAGCTTCTCGGTCCCCGATGCTAAGGCGCCGAGGGAAATTTTATACGTGGCTGCTTTATATCATGTTATGGCGAACAAGCCTCCTGTTGATTTCGATCCGAGTACCAGTTTCATCGTGGGTACCGGTTTAGAGGAGAAGCCCAAGGGGGCTAAGGCTAGAAAGCAACTAGCGCTCCAGATTCCCCTTCCTGAATTAGAACCTTCCGAGTCGGCTGAGGAGGAGGATGATCATGATAGCGAAGACTCCCTTTCTGGTGGGGGTGAAGAAGTAGCGGATCAACCGCTTCCCACACCCGATGAACCGGCGGAAGATCCGTTGCTTACTACACAAGAGGAAGTAGTGAGAGAAGAACAGCCTTCAGCTGTGTCTGGTTCCTCGCGTAAACGAGTCAGATACGAGTCTTCTGACAGTAGAGCGACATTTTCCGTGAAGAGAGCTGCCGTTAGGTCTCGTGGCTTACTTATTACCGAGAGGGGTGAAGGTACAGACGCTATTCCAGAGGTAAGACCAAGTCGTAGCCATCTCTTTGTTATAGTTTTCTTTTCTCTCGGAGATATGACTTAATCCTTTTTCTTTGTAGGTGTCCGATGGACCGTCCTCTCCTGAATCGTCTACCACCCCTGAAGTTGATCCGGCCCTTGCTGCTTTGATTAGCGACATGTGTGCCGCGGTACTTTCTGCGGGGGCTCTCTCAGCGGCGGCTGGGAGCTCCCAGGTTGTTGAAGCCTCAGCCCAGGGTGACGAAGGTTTCCTTGGGCCTGTCTCCGAGACCGTTGAACTTCAGCAAGGTGACGCCGATCTCGGTGCATCTCCTTCCGAGGATGCAAGGGCGGAGGAGTCTATTATACCTGACTCGGAGGCTGTTGGTGAAGAGGCTGCGGTGGATGCAGGCGAACCTCGGCCTCCACACTCCTCAACTGGTAAGATAAGCCAGATATTGACTAGTGAGGGGGCTTATTTGCTCTATCAACATATCCTCCAGGTCAAATCGATTCATGGTTGCCTTAGCCCTGCAGGTCCTGACCCTTTACTTCCTACCGCGGATGTTCTTAGGGAAAGCTCGGCCTGCCGTGATATGGGAGAAAGGAGCGTTCCCTCTTCTTTGCCGTTTCATATTGAAGGGCCTCCGGCCAGTCCCGGGCAGATGGAAATGGAGCTGGCGATGGTCTCGACCTCATCGTTTGTTGATCATACGGCTCCGGAGATTGACCTCTCGGCTCTGCCGAGTATTCAAATTCTGCAGGCTGCCGAAGAGGAGTTGGCCGCTGTTCAAGCGTCCTTTCATGCGGAGTTTGCTTCTCTTGTGGCAGGGGCGGCAGATTCTGTCGCATTTTCCTCAGTGCTGCCAGCCACACTCCCACTGACATCGGCTTCCTCGGAGACTCTGGACGAGGTGACGCAGGACGTGGTTGACAGCTTCTATCGCTATTTAAAAAGGGGTGTAGATGCTGCTGTAGAACGGGGACCCCTTTTTCTCTATCTCTCCGGTGCGCTCGGGGTCAGGTTGCAACTTTGAAGTCCCTTCCTGGCGGGGTGGGGTTGGCTGCACTGCTGGAGCCTAAGCTGACAGAAGCTGATCAGCTTGTGACCCAACTACTGGCGATACGACAGGCGGGCTTGCCTGCTGCGACTGAGCGGGAGAGGGGCTTCCTCATTGCTGCTCGGGATAGGATCAAGCTTGCCCGAGATACCGCTGGGCCAGTTGTACGGGGAGACCTTGATAAGTTCTCTGCTTCGTATGATCGGCTGGGTCGTCGGAGTCAGGCTTGTCGTGCTCGGGAAGAGTCTGCTTCTCGTAGAATCGTTGATACGAAGGAGCGGGTCCTCGCACTCCAGAAGGATTTGGCCTTCTTAGAGTCAGAGTTGGAGGCTGCTCAGGCGGAACAGGAGTCAATCGTTCGGGAGGCCGAGAAGGTTTCTCGATCTTCTGCTAACCTGGAGCGGGCCTTTAAGAAATTTGAGGACAACTGGCAGGCTCACGCTCATCTGGAGGACGAGGCGGCGCTGACCCACGAGATGGAGCGTCGAGCCTCCCAGAGGTTTGAGCGGTCGGTTGCTTTGCTGTCGGACCGTCTTAGGGCATTAGGTGCCCCGGAGCAGTGATCAGCTTTCTGTTTTCTTTTGCTTCTCTTCTTTTTTTTTCTTTTTTTTTGTAAGGGATGTGATCCCAAATGATGTAGTATTCAGAATTTTGAATAAATGAGCATATTTCAACTCATCTTCTCTTTCTTGTACGTATGGCGTTTGCGGAATTGGACTTGCTGGGGGATTATTTGTGGACCTGTTACCCTAGGCGTACCTTAGTTTTAGGTACGAATAACAAGTTTGGTCATGATGTCCGGAACAGCCATGGCAAAGTGGTCACGGATGCTCTCGGTATTGGGCAAAAAGAATGTCGTGGAGCAGCTGGGCTCCCGGGGCATGGTGGATTTAAGCTAAGAGGCTTAGCAAGGGATATTTGTGGACCTATTATCCTTGGCGTACCCTGGTTCGGGATACGGATAATAGGGTGAAAGAAAAACCAACATATTTGCTCAGAGGTTATGAGGACATGGCAAGTATGAGGGTTTTACCGTGGAATCTTCCTGCTCAGAGGTAATGAGGTCATGGCAGGGGAGACTTCACGGAAGATATTCGTGGTCAACAGCGGACATTTGTGGTCAATAGAGGACATTTGTGGACCTATTATCCTTGTCGTACTCCGGTTATGGGTACAGATAATAGGTTGAAAGGGAACCGACATACTTGCTCAGAGGTAATATGGACATGGCAAGCATGAAGGTTTCTTCGACGGAGCCTTCCCACTCAGAGGTAATGAGGATATGGCAGGAGTGGGCTCAATGAAGAGGGGGTACACAGAACGACTCAGAGGTAGGAGAACGTGGAAGTTATGTACGAGGGGGTGGTTTGTTTTTGGTGGAAGTGAAAACAACTCAGAGGTAAGGAGGACATGGTCGTTTCGGAAATTTGCGGATCGATTACCCTTTTTGTGCACTGGGAGCGTGGGTAGTGGATCATGAGGGAGGATCTCTTCCAAGAAGAAAGTTCAGAGGTATAATAATACGTGACTTACCATCTGAAAGAGTGACCGGAATATGAGTTCAGAGGCACCAGTGGGTACATAACTCGATAATTTAGAATATTGAGAAAGTGTGAGTTCAGCGGTACCAGCGGGTACATAACTCGATAATCTGAAGGAAATATGGAGGTGAGTTCAGCGGCACCAGCCGGTACATGACTCAATAATCTGAAATGTTGTGGGTGTGAGTTCAGCGGTACCAGCGGGTACATGACTCGAAGATCTTATAGAGAATGTCATTTAGACATAATATTTCTTCAGAAACTTGCCATTGACGGGCAACATGAGCAAGTCTCCGTTTTGCTTTACGAGGCGGCAAGCACCGTTGGAGAATAATGTCTCAATGATAAATAGGCCTTCCCACTTTGGCTGGAATTTGCCGGCGGTCTTGTGAGTCATGACCATCGACCTTCGGACTGCCAAGACGAGATCGTCCACCTGGAATGTTCTGATTTTGACCTTCTTGTTGAAAGCTCCAGAGATGCGTGCTTGGTATAGCTCAATTCGTTGCTGAGCTAAGAGGCGCTTTTCATCTAGTACCTCCAATTCCTGTAGGCGACGCTGGTGGTTGTCGTCGGTTGTCAATTGATGTGTGAGGGCGACACGTAGTGAGGGGATCTGGGTCTCCAAGGGGAGGACTGCCTCCCGTATACCAGGAAGAATGGTGTATTCCCGGTGGCTGTTCGGACCGTGGTGCGATAAGCCCATAAGCATTCGCCGAGCTTCTCGTTCCAGTCACGTTTGTTGGAGAAGACAAACTTCTTGAGGAGTTTGATGATTGTTTTGTTGAATGCCTCTGCTAACCCGTTTGCTGCCGGGTTGTACGACGTCGAAACGATATTCTGAATACGGTGTTTATCGCAAAACCGATAGAATGTGTGGCTTGCAAACTGCGGACCATTATCATGGATGATTCTTCGGGGCAGTCCAAAGTGGTAGATGACGTGATGCTTAAGGAAGCTGATCACGTTTGAAGTCTTGACTTCTGCGAGCGGGACAGCTTCCGCCCATTTGGAGAAGTAATCAGTGATCGCAAGTATGAAGCGATGTCCTCTGGAGGAAGGTGGGGAGATTGGACCAATGATATCCATTCCCCACGCTTCGAATGGCCAGGAAGCCACCGTCAGATGTAGAAATTCGGATGGTTGGTGAATGAAGTCCGCGTGGACTTGGCAGGCTTTGTATTTTCTAGCATAATCTATCGCATCTGTCACCATAGTGGGCCAATAGTAGCCCATTCGGCGAAGGCGGTCTTACAGTTTTGGGCCGGGCTGGTGGGCCCCGCAGACACCGTTGTGAGCTTCTCGTACGGCTTCTTTGGCTTCTGCATTTGACAGACACCGAAGTAGTAATCCGTCGTAGGAGCGGAGATACAGCATTTTTGTCTCTGTATCGTAGAAGAATCTGAGAGAACGTCGTCTGATGGAAGTGGCTTCCTTTGGGTTCTCGGACAGGATGTCGTAGACGACGAAGTCGATGAATGGTTGTCTCCAGTCTGGGGCATCATCGATCGTCTGGGCGGAATAACTCGCCACGAATTGCACATTGTTCTTGGGACAGACTAGTTCGTGGCCTATCACATCCACTGATTGGCGGTCATAATTCGGGACTGCTTGGGAAGCGGCCAGACCGGCTAGGGCATCGGCTTCAATATTTCGGAGTCTGGGGACATGCTCGATGAAGAACCCCTTGAACGACGAGATGATGTCGATCGCTATTTGGTGATAAGGGATCATGTCTTCGTGGCGGACTTCATATGAGCCCTGGATCTGATTGATGATTAGCTGGGAATCGCCATATGCTTTAAGGTATTCTACCCCCAGCTCTCTTGCAAGTTGGAGGCCAATGACCAGGGCGTTGTACTCGGCCACATTGTTAGAACAGGGCTCGGTGAGGGAATAACCGCGGTTAATCACCAATCCGGAAGGGAAGATCAGCACTACCCCGACTCCGATGACTATATTGCCTTTAGGTTCGGTCCTTGAAGCACCGTCAAAAAAAATTCGCCATATAGCCTCGTGAGAGGTTGCATGCGAGTCAGCGACCTCGTCTGGGATCTCTTCATATATTCTGGAGGACTCTGAGCCTGGGTGGGCCGCTAAAAAGTCTGCCAGGGCTTGACCTTTGACTGCCTTTTGGGGGACGAAGATCATATGATAAGGGGATAGCAATATTGCCTATGTGGCGAGTCGAGAGCTGAGTGCCCCTGGTTTAGTCATGAGGACCCTGAGAGGGTTGACTCGTGAGATCACATGTATCGTTTGTCCGGTGACATAATGCCATATTTTTTGAATGGCGAACACCAGGGCGAGGCATTCCTTCTCCACAGCGGTGTATCGGTGCTCTGGCCCAATCATCATTCGGCTGAGGTAATATATGGCCTGCTCATGGCCTGTGTCGTTGATCTGTGCCAGCAAAGCCCCGAGGGAGTGTTCCATTGCTCGTACATAGAGCAGGAATGGTTTTCCAGGAACCGGGGCCACCGGAACTGGAGGATTTGACAAATATTCTTTGATGCTGTCGAAAGCCTGCTAGCATTCCTCGTCCCATACGAATGAGACTCCTTTCTTCATGAGGTGCGTGAATGGTCGGCATCGCTCGGAGAGGTTGGAAATGAATCTTCTGATATAAGCTAGCCTCCCTTGAAGGCCTCTAAGTTCGCGGAGATTTCTCGGGGGACCCATCTCCATGATTGCTTTTGTCTTCTCAGGGTCTACATGGATACCCTTTGCAGTGATGATGAAGCCTAAGAACTTCCCGCTGGATACGCCCAGAAAGGACTTCGTAGGGTTCATTTTCAAAATTGTGCGCTCGTATTAGGTCGAATACCATCCTTAGATCCTGCAGATGGTCTTCTTTGCAGCGGCTCTTAACGGCTATATCGTCAACGTAGCACTCCACTGTCTTGCGTAAGTGGTCTCTGAAGATAATGCTCATGGCTCTTTGATATGTGGTGCCGGCATTCTTCAAACCGAAAGGCATGACTGTGTAGCAGTACGTGCCAATTGGTGTTTGGAATGAAGTATGCTTTTCGTCATCAGGAGACATTTTGATTTGGTTGTACCCCGAGAAACCATCCATTAATGACATGCGTTCGAAGCCGCAGGTATTGTCGATCATGATGTCTGTGATAGAAAGGGGGAATTCATCTTTGGGGCATGCCTCGTTCAGGTTGCGGAAGTCGATGCAGATTCGAATCTTCCCATTCTTCTTGAGGACGGGTACTATATTGGCGACCCAATCGGGATGTTGCTCCTTACGGATGAAGCCGCTGGCTATCAGTTTGTTGACTTCGGCTTCGATCGCGTCCATGATGCCTGGACGGAAGCGTCGCTGTTGTTGCTTGACCGGCTTTGCATCTGGTCGATTGTTGAGTTTGTGAAGAGCGATGTCAGGATTTAACCCTGGCATGTCTTCATAGCTTCAGGCGAACACATCAATGTACTCTCTGACAAGTTCTAACAGCGACTCCCGTTCTTCGTCAGTTAGGCTTTTACTGACGAAAATCGGTTTTGGAGAAGATTCGCTGCCGAGATCCACTTGTATGACCTCATCTTCAGTAGGAGGTTCTCTCAGTTCGAACCATTTTTTCCATTGTGCGTCTAATTGCTGGGCCCATGGCTCTAGCTCGAGGATTTCGGGAATGTCTTCGTCTTTCTCGTAAGCGTCGGTGAATGCCATGTTGACTGACATGACTTGTCTGAACACATCTCCGATGCTGGTATCTGAGTCGGAAGTTGGTGATCCGGTTGAATGTGACTGCCAGTCGCATTTTTCATCTGAACTTTCAGGGGTCGTAGTAGGCGTTACATACCCTAACCCGCATCGAGTTTTGTTATAGTAGTTCCGTGGTTTGCCCGCCGAGACTGGTGGCTTCAAAGGTAATCGTCGCCCAGTGCCGTAGTTCAATCATGGCGTCGTCTCTAGATTATACCCCTGTTTCTGCATGAGATATTTGGATTGAGGGCTATAGAGATACAGAGGCAGTCTCTCGGCATCTGACCCGAGGTCGACTTCTTCTATGGTGAGGGGATGCGGGTTGTTCGTCCGGTCGAAGATGATCGGATGATCTCCTCCCTCGAATATTCGGTAAGCGTATTCTACTGGAGTAAGCTGGATCACGGTGTACACATTTATCACCTGTGTGTGTAGGTGAACGCCTATACCGTGTTCTATAGCATACATTGTACATAGCTTATTGAGCTCGGTGTAGTTCAAAAATAACCCTTTATTGATGAAGTAAGGTATCTTTTCTAGGGAGATTACATCATCAGCGGAGGGGACATCAGTGTGGGCAGCCACATACTTGGCTAGCTCCGGTTCCTCTTCGGCTACCCCCTGTGTGAACGAAGACTGAGAGGATGACCTGGGAAGCTTGATTGTCAGTGGTTCAGTTGATGGAGCAGAGCGTGGAGTTGTTGGCAGACTAGCGACCCCCAGTTTGGCATTTGATGTGGGGCGAGGAGTGGCTGGTTCGCTAGAAGTGTCAGACCTTGCATCAGGGTGACGACCCTTCCTGGGAAGGCGTATCGTCATGGGCCTGTCCGAGGGGTTGAGCTTCCCTGCTTGTGGTTGGCTGACTCTTGGTAGCCTGATTGTCAGTGGCTCCGTTGTGGGTCTCGACACTTGGTCGGACCTTGGCAGCCGAATTATCATTTGCTCCTCCTGCGCTGAGAGGCTGATTGCGTCCTTCCGCAGAGTGGCGGTAAGGGGTGCAGACTTGCCCGGTTTGCGAGCTTGGAGGTGGATCGTCAGGGGTCCTTCTGATCCTGTGGCTGTCTCGGTATGAGTTTGTGTGTCTCCTTCATCAAGGTGCCTCTTCGACTTTTCGTATAGGCAGAAGTCTGAGTAGTAGGATTCGTCCTCTTTAAAGGGATCGATATCAGCAAATTCTGTCTTCACGAAGCCGTATTTGCCGACATATTTGAAGCATTGGTGTAGCGTAGAAGGCACGATCATATAATCGTGAATCCATGGACGCCCCAAGAGGATGTTGTAAGAAGTGTCTACATCTATGATATAGCAGGTGACTTCGGATTGGAGGTCGCCAATTTGACACTTCAGACGAATCTTCCCAATAGGGTAGCTCCTGCCCGAATTGAAACCGCTGATGGCGGTGTTTGTGGGCGTCAGACGATGCATTGGGATGCGGAGATGATGTAGCAAGCCCTTCGGGATGATGCTTATGGAAGAGCCAGGATCTATGTGCATCCGATCCACCTTCACGTCGCCGATGTATTCCGTGTAGTATAGCGGGCGATCATGTAGGTTAGTTTTGATGAGCATGTCCTACGGAGTGAAGACGATATTGGACATTGCTCCCGTGCAGGCACTGTCTTGGAGATCCACGGGTGAGTCCTCCCCGGTGAGGTTGGATTGAGCCAGATAGGCATCGGCATTTTGGAGTACTTCGCTCAATGCAATACGAACGTCCTTGGAGAGCCTTAGGAGTTCGTACAGTGACAATTTGGCCATAGTGTTAGCCAATTGTGCTAAGATGTCAAAGTTGTAGGGCCTCTCTAGCCCTTGGGCTGCATCTTTTCGGAGAGATTTGTCGAAGCGAGTCTCCTTCGGCCTAGGCTTGTCGGTCGTCGAAGGCTGAGCCGGTCCCGGAGCATCAGTTGTAGTGGGTTGATGATTTTCGGCTGGATTGTCAACCATAGGTTGGGATTGCGCTCCGAACCGTGTGACGACGGCTGTAGCTTCCTCGTTGTCTGCTGAGATTGTGTGGCAGGTCCTGATTTTTCCACTCTTCTTTCTGTTGGTGGGAGATGGTGTGGGCCGAGTTACTTCGGACACCAAGTCTGGATGGACCCACATGACCTCTCCTCGTGAGGTGGTGAGAGGTACTAGACCAGCAGCCTGTTCCCGGGGAGGTGGGAGATTGGTAATCTCCATCGTCGCTAGAGGGACGGAGATTACCCCGTCTTGAGTCTCCGTCGGAGGGAAGTTGTCGAATTGTACGGACACCATATTGGCTGCTACGGTTACCTCTTCGAAGTCGATGGCCAGAGCGTTCGAATCGATGAGGCTTTGGATGTACCGTTTTAGTTGGTAGCAGTCGTGTGTAGCGTGGTGTACATAACGGTGGTAATGGCAGAACTTTGGGTTCTCCAGATCAGCCGGCCGAGGCTCCCGTCTTGGTGGAGGAAGCTGAATTCTATCTCCTTGTATGAGCATGTCCAAGATAGGCATGACGTGGCCGTCTTCGAAGGAGTAATCGATTTGTGGCCATTGTTTGTCTGCGGGCTTCGGCTCAGGTTTTTGTGTTGTATCGGCCACCATAGCCTGTTTCCCCTTGCTGTCCCGATTGTTGGAGGGGTTACCCCCGTTATCGTTGTTGGGACGCTTGCCCTTGCTTTCTCCTTCCGAGATGTGCAATCCCAGTTGGCGAGCCTTCTTCAGTCGTTCTTCGGCGCTTGTGGCACTGATAATGAAGGCCTTCCAATCTTTGAATTGACTTTCGTCCATCCAGAGGCTGATTGTTGGAAGCAGTCTCTTTTGGCAGATCTCAATCAAAGAGGAATCTGGATTTCCGGAGGGCAGCTTCATGGCGGTCTGGCGGAACCGCTCGATGTAGTTTCTTGTCAACTTCTTCTCCCCTTGGACGACGTCCATGAGAGTGGACATAGTGACGTCCTGTCCTACTTCGTAGAATCGCTCCAAGAACAGGCGCTTGAAGCCGGTGAAGGAGTGGATGCAGTTGTCCGGCAGATTGCAGTACCAATCGAAGGCGACTCCGTCCAATGCCCCAATGAATAAACGAGTGAGGATAGCATCATCATGGGGCAGATGGTCGGTGGTGACCTCGAAGTAAGTGATGTACCGACTTGCTGAGGTCTTGCCATCATATGGGTTGATATTGAACGGCTTATATTTTGGCAGGAATGGAACATCCCTCTATTCAGCAGGGTATGGTTGCCGTTTCCTGAGATCTTGAGCATTTTCTCGGGCATGGAACATGGCTCGGAGTTCCTGGACCTCTCTCCTTACTTCTCGGGTCTCGTCTGTAGCGGTAGGGGCTGTTACTTCGGGAGGATTATTGCCCGAGTTTGGTGTCGCTGAGTTCGAATCCACATTGACCGCAGGGCCCGTGCTTGTTTGACCAGGCGTTCCTCCTTGTAGAGTTGGCAGGGCCGCTTTAATCTCGTCTACAGACTTGACCAAAGCAAGTAATATGGCTTCGAGATTGTCGATGCGCTGGCGATCATTGGAACCACCTTGATTGCTGTCCGTCATGAAAATCGTCCTTACATGAGGAGTGATGGAAGGAACGGTGGAGGACGTGCCCTCCGAGTCGTACCCATGCACCGAGAAGTCATCGGGGTAGGTGGGAATGTCCTCTTCGGGTTCGGACTCGGAAGGAACAGTACCCCCAGCCTCAGAGCTTGCTTCGTCTTGAGAGTCATGGATGTCCTCGGGGACATCAGCGTCTGTTGTACCTGATGGGAGAATTGTTTCCCTGGGCTCGTCTCCATGAAACATCGGATCGTTGTGGATGTTCGGAGGAGTGCTACCCCCAGTTCCCATGACCCCCAGCGATGTGGATGATGAATCTCCCATTGCAGCGGATTTCGTCTTTGAACGGGTGTGTTGGAATACTCCGATGGAAGACAACCGTTTAGACAGTTTCTTAGCTGTAGTGGTTGATATCTTGGGACTGGAGATGCTTGTCTTTTTTCCCCATCCTTTCGGCGGGGACCTTCTGAGCGGAATTACAGGAGACTACCGGAGGTGCCTCATCTTCTGAGCTCGGATGCTGTAGTCTTTGGAAGACGGATGGCCGATCTTCCGTCATTGCTGCATTATTGCAACAGCAGTTGACGATAATTTGGGTGCAGCGATGTCCAAGCGAGGATTCTTTGCATGCCGACAATCCTCCTCTTTCCTTGCATTTCTGGAGGATCGCCTTCCGCAAGTCAGAAGAACCACTCTGTCCGTTTGCCGTCGGGGGCTGGACTCGAGTGGTTGTATACAACTTCCCATCCGAGGCCCGTGTGATAGTCAACGGGATGCCCCGATAGTCAGAGGTTGGGACAGCTGACTGGGCCTGATGAGCCCGTACTGCCCTAGACTTTCTCCTTTTAGCACTTGCGGGTGCGTAATAGGAGGAGTCCAAGTTGAATGCCATAGAGTCTGGCTTATCATCCAGAGAACCATCAGGGTCAGGACCGTATGAGAGACGGTCGAAGACTGATCGAGAGAAGCGTGGAACGGACGCTATGCGGCTAGAGTTGGGTACCGTACAGGCTGTCTGCATGCGGTTATCTTCTGCTGTTGGATGAGTTGTTTTTGAGCGGCTAGGAGTTACGACCGTACAGGCTGGCCGCATACGGTTGGCAATTGTGGCCACATAGGTTTTCTACAAACGATTGACCCCCAAGGCCGCATGTGTTTCATCCATGTGATTGGCGACTGTAGCCGCATAAGCCATGCGGCTGACAGATGTGACCGCATGATTTTTCTTCATGCGGCTAGCGGATGTGGCCGCATGAGCTTTTTCTATGCGGCTAGCACCCCTATGCGGCTCGGTTCGCGTAGAGTTCCTCTTTGCCCCTGCAAGTCCAGCATCATAGTGTTTTCTTCTGTCGGACTTGGGGACAGCAGAGTTGTCTACGGTCTGAAATGGGGCCGCAGAAGAGTCCTTCTCGCCGTCTTGAGCAACAGAGGGTATCCCGTCGGGGGTTTGGTGAGGAGCAAATAATTTTGGCCTCCACTCTCTGCGAGCCTTTGTCGTGCGGGTGCGCTTCTAGACCGGGCCAGCGCTTCCTTCGGAGAGCATCTCTTCAAACGCCTGTTGGTCGAAGCGGACGACCATCTTTTGTTGCGTAGAGCGAAGTTTGGCTGCATCCGACTGCGTCACCAACTCCTCAGCCATGGAGAAGTTTGTCCCCAGCAGAGTCGCCATCGTGTTTGCCATGAAATATAAAAGAACAGAACAATTATCGGAGGATCGAACTTTTACTTCACGTTACAAACTCGCTTGTTCAAAGAAAGCCTAGGGACGAAAACCTAGGTACAGTAGTCTAAGTACAATTGTTTATTTTAAATTCTGGGGGGTGACGATAGAGGCTCGAGAAGGCGACGGCAGCCCTGCCTTACTCCTTGGACGATCGGTATGCAGCCTTGGCTCCTGTGAGAAGATGGTTGGCGTTGACGAAGAAATGCTCTTCTTGCTCTCCTCGTGTTGCTCTTCTGGCTTCTCTCTCTCTCTGTGTATTTTCTCTCTGATTATTAGGGGGAGCTCTCTGTGTATGCGTCTCTGATAATGTATATCTCACAAGGGAATGGCACCTTGCTATTTATAATAGTGGGGGCATCATTAGGGTTTGGATGATTGCCCATTCTCGAAGTGGCGGTGGCCTGATGCTTAATCAATCTAGACCATTCATTTTAGGCGTGAAGGATCTGGGCCATAAATGGGGGTAGCACTAAATCTTTTGAATAATTAATGCTGATTGCTTTAAATCTTTATGATTGATTGTGTAGCTTGGATCTCCCACCACGTGTCCCATTGGTTTGATTATGAATGATATGACCTGATCCCATTAATTATGAGGATATGGTCATTGGAATCTGGTAAATCTTTGCATCTCATAACCATCTTTGCTGCCAGCTGTCATTGAATCTCTGCCACGTGTCTTGATGATGGACTCTGCCAAAGCCGCATGACATCCATGAACCGCATGAGACAGCGTCTCGGTGAACCGCATAGGTACAGTTTTTGCGAGCCGCATGAGATGGTTCCTTGGTGAACCGCATAAGGGTAGTAACTGCGAGCCGCATGGGATGGCTTTTTGGTGAGCCGCAGGAAGACGATCATTGCCAGCCGCATGAAGCTGTTCTTCACTGGAGCCGCATGGGAGTAGCCACGTGTCAATCTCGAATCGCGTCAGAAATTTTCTTCTATTTCCCAAGAGTCTGTCATTATGGCAAGGCCATTATGATACTTTATGTCAGAGCCGTCAGCTGTCAAATCATGACAGAGCATTAAATAGGCAGACTGCTCGATGGCCAGCTGTGTGAAGGGGTCTTCGTGGGTACACGTGGCATTGAGCCGCATATCGCCATGAGCCGCATGTACTTTTGAACCACATGCGGCTGGGGGACTCTTTGAACCGCAGGGCTGTCCCTATGCAAGCCGTATGGACTCTCCTGTCCGAGCCGCATGAGACTAAGAGTCTCTCTGAACCGCATGGGACTGCTCCTGTATGAGCCGCATGGGGTTCTCCTGTTCTGAGCCGTATAGATTATCGTTCTGATATTTTCCATGCTTCTACAAAGGTGAAGAGGGAGGATATCCCGAAGACAGCATTCAAGATGCGGTATGGCCAGTTTGAGTTTTTGGTGATATCGTTTGGGTTGACTAATGCCCCGACGGTATTCATGAACCTGATGAACAAGGTGTTCCACCAGTACTTGGATAAGTTCGTGGTGGTGTTCATTGATGATATTTTGGTGTAATCGAAGACTGCGGAGGAGCATGAGGAGCATTTGAGGGTGGTTCTGGAGACTCACAAGAAGGTGAAGCTTTATGGCAAGATGTCGAAGTGTGAGTTCTTCCTAGACCGAGTTGATTTCCTGGGTCATATTGTGACTGGAGATGGGATCTCAGTTGACCCGAGTAAGATCACGGCAGTTGAGGAATGGGCAGCATCGACTTCAGTTGCGGAGATCAGGAGCTTCCTGGGATTGGCAGGCTACTACAGGAGGTTCATTCAGGATTTCTCCCGGGTTGCAGAGCCATTGACTAGGCTGACCCGGAAGGACGCAGAGTATATCTGGTCAGAGGAGTGTCAGGTCGCTTTTGATGAGTTGAAGAAGCGGTTGACGACAGCACCGATTCTGACAATGCCATCAGGATCAGGCGGGCTCACTATTTACAGTGACGCCTCAGGGAAGGGTTTGGGTTGTGTCTTGCAGCAGCATGGAATGTGATTGCCTATGCTTCCAGGCAGTTACGTCCGCATGAGAAGAACTATCCTATCCACGACTTGGAGTTGGCGGTAGTTATTTTTTGCCTTGAAGTTGTGGAAATACTATTTATATGGAGAGCGTGTGGAGATTTTCACAGACCACAAAAGCTTGAAGTATGTGTTTACACAGAAAGAGCTCAACATGAGGCAGCATAGATAGTTGGAGTTGATGAAGGACTGCGACATTGTACTACAGTATCATCTATGGAAGGCTAACGTGGTTGCCGATGCTTTGAGCAGATATCCGACAGCCATGTATTTGACGACAGATCGTCACTTGCTAGCAGATCTGGAGAGCCTGGAGATCGAGGTGCTAGTGCCAGGAGTGGAGATACAGATGTGGGGTCTGCAGATTCAGTCGAACTTGAAAGAGAGGATCAAGTCGATTCAGTTCGACGATGTTACTCTGCAGAGCATCCGAGAGCAGGCTCGAGCAGGATTGTAGATGAGGAGTTCACCATTGCAGAGGATGGCACATTGAGGCATAGTTCCAGACTGAGTGTGTCCAGTGGAGAGCTTCGGGAGCAGGTCATGCAGAAGGCCCACCATTCTCAGTACTCTATGCATCCAGGTACAAACAAGATGTATAGAGATCTGAGGGAGCATGTATGGTGGTGTGGGATGAAGCGGAAGGTAGCACGCTTCGTCACTAGATGCTGGGTCTGCCAGCAGGTGAAGGCAGAGAGGCAGTGGCCAGGAGAGTTGTTGCAGCCATTGTCCATTTTGGAATAGAAGTGGAAGCACATCATGATGGACTTTATTTCGGGATTGCCACGTACACCAGGAGGGAAAGACACGATTTGGGTCATCGTAGACAGGTTGACCAAATTAGCTCACTTTTTGCCATTTAAAGTAGGTACGTCTACAGAGAGGCTAGCAGAGATGTACATGGGACAGATTGTCAGGATTCATGGAGTTCCGGTGAGCATTGTCTCGGATCGGGATAGTCGCTTTACTTCCCATTTCTGAAGGAGTCTGCAGACTAGTTTGGGCACTCAGCTCAAGTTTAGTACTGTATACCACCCTCAGACGGACGGACAGTCAGAGTGGACTATTCAGATACTCGAGGACATGCTGCGGACTTGTGTCTTGGATTTTGGAGGATCCTGGGAGGATCACCTGCACTTAATAGAGTTTGTATACAATAACAGTTTTCAGGCCATCATTGAGATGTCACCGTTCGAGGCACTGTATGGGCGTAGATGTCGTACACCCTTGTCTTGGGATGACGTCAGAGAGCGAGCTTTATTAGGACCTGATATGGTTGTGGATGCAGCCGAGAAGGTGAAGCTCATCAGAGATCGACTTCGCATGGCGCAGGACAGACATCGGTATTGGGCCGATAGCCACCGTGGACCGTTGGAGTTCCAGGTACAGCTTAGAGATAGGATTAGAAGTAGGATTGTTTGTTTTGTGATTTTATTGATCATGTTTGATTATTATAGTTAATTTGAGACCTTGTTTGTGATTAGGTTGCAGATCTGGTTTTTTTGAGGATATCTCTGACACGTGGTACCATATGTTTTGGTGGAGGTGGGAAGCTTAGCCCGCGCTTCATCGGACCTTTCGTTATCAGCAGGAGAGTCGGTGACGTGGCTTACAGGCTAGATTTGCCACCTGCATTAGTGGGAGTCCACAACGTATTTCACGTGTCGCAATTGAGACGGTACGTGGCGGACCCTAGCCATGTACTCGATCATTCGAAGATCGAGGTAGGACCTACTCTTAGCTATCCAGAGCAGCCTGTGGAGATGCGTGTCGTATTTCGTATGGAGGCATCATTCTCCAGAAGAGTCTACCTGGAAGCGGGAGGATGAGATGCGTGAACGATACCCTTATCTTTTTGGACTTTGAGGTATGATTTCTATCCTTCTCATCAGTTTAGTTTTGCCTTTCAATTTTGAGGACAAAATTCTTTCAAGGAGGGTAGACTTATCACTACCACATTTTTGGCTTGAAGGTATTTTGGTTATTTTCACTTTTAATGATTTTGAAATTTTATTAATTTAATATGTGCTAATTGTTAGGTTGAGACTTGGCCTAGAATCTTAGCCTAATCTAGATTAGCCTTGAGCTTAGAGTCTTGATTAGGGTAACCTAGTAATGACAAGATTAACAATATCTAGATATTTTATAGTATGATATTTACCCCTTAGGATATTTATGAAAAAGAAAGTCTTATGACTAGTTGAACCAATAGGAAGGCTTAGAATTGGGTGGACAAGCCCTAGCCACTCATCTACATCTAAAACCTAACCATAATTCATCTAATGGCGGCCACAATAGTATCCCCCCTTCCTATAAAGTATCCCTAAGAAAAACCTTTGCCTCTTTTTACGTCTACTTAGAACCCTAATTGTTCTTACCCAAAATTACCCCCCTAATATCCAAATTAAGTCCAAATTGAGTCTAATCAATTGTATCATCACCCTCTACCATAGTGGAATCTAGTAGGGGCTTGCTAGCTAGGATTTGGAGTGCTTTGGGCAATTGGAGTTCAAGGGAAAACACTCATCGTCACCCTTGCATTGAGATTTACTCTCAATAGGTAAATACCATAAAACCAATATAAAATCATGTTTTATTTTCATTGATACATGCATATAGGTATACCCTAGCTGTAGAGTTAGTTTGGTCTAGGAAGAGTCCATTTTATGTCCGTATCGGACACGTATCAGTGTCCTTAATAGGGTGTTCGATGAAATGTTTGTAAGAAATAAATTTTGTTATTTTTAAAATCTAATTGAACAAAAAATTAGGTTAATATATGTATATCAATAATCATAAAGACTCAGTTAAAGTTTGGGAGATTTTCGTATCCAAAATGGACACGCACACACGCTTGCTAACACCGTAACTGTCCCCTGCTACCCGAGTGTCCCTGTGGACACGACACGCCACGTGGCGGCCTGCCACTTGGCACAGACCAAAGGGCAGTATCTGACACAACACCCCTTGAGTCTCGAGTTGCTTCGTGTCGTATTGGACACATAATCACACGTGCACGGGTTTTACACTGTCACTGTGCGTGTGGGTTTTCTTGACTGATACGCAGTTCATGTCGACTCTAGACACAACGTGGACACGTGTTACCTAGCCGACCGTGTAGTCCTATAGGTAGGCTACCTATGTTAGTTTGCACGAGGTGTCCTTGGTCCTGTGTCATGTCCAATTCTCCAGGGAATAGCCGCACGAGCCTGTGCACAGGCAGGATTCCTGAACCGTGTTTTTATTGTATTGGACACTTCGTGTCCACTCATGTGGACACGATAACACCCTAATTACGTGTACATATGGGGAACACATCTATATGCCTGATTGTGGGTTTTCATTAGGTTTTTGGTTTTCGAATTGGGGGAATTCATGTATCAATTTCATTTTCCAGTTTGGGTTTCAATAAACTGACAATTGATATATATATATAAACCTGTTTCGTGAGAAAATTGCAGTGCATGTTCATAACCATATTGATATGAGGTTAGCTTAACTGTGGTTAGTTTAAACCTGGGACTTAATGAATGGATTGTTGCATTAACAGAAAACTGGGTTGGGGTTTTGAAATGGGTTTTGATTTTAGAAATAAAAACTGGGTTGTTGACTGTTAATTTAGGTAAAACCTGAGAATTCCAATAACATGTTAACCTGAATTTGCATATGTTTATTTTTTGAGATTTTAAGGGTTAATTCAAAACTGGATTAATGTTTATAACTGAGTTTCCTTTTATGTGAAAAACCTGAAAACTGAGGTTCAAGTAACCTGAGTACATATGGCATTTCCTGAGAATTCAAGTGAAAACTGAGAATGGGTTGTTAACAGTTAAACCTGAGATTTCTAGTTAACAGTGAAACCTAAGATTGCAATGTTTATAACTGAGTTCTTCCCTCTATGTGATAACCTGAAATCTGAGAATGTTATTAATACACTGTTTCGAAATTGGGTTGAATGAACTAAGGGTAATGGTATTTGAAAATTGAAATGAAAACTAAGTTTTCCTTTATGAGAATAACCTGAGATTGAATGTTAATTTAGAGTTCGGTTTAAGGTTTACATATATATATATGAGTTGTTTGTTTAATTTCATTTGGTTGAATGTTGGGATAAAAACAAAATCAGTTTACTCTTAAAACCTGAAAACAGTTTACTAATGAACCTGTGAATGCTTAATTCATTAGCCAATTGTTCATTAGCCTTTACTTGTATTCCGTAGCCCATGTTCCCACACACACCCCAATGTATGAATGAATGCATGTACCCAAGTATGTATGCAAGTATGAATGCATATATGTATGCGTGTAGAATGCAATATGTGTATGCATGTAATGTGTGTATACATATATAGTATAATGTAAGAAGAGGAATGCAATATAGTGTGTATATATTATAATGGATATTGTATAAGTAGGGTTGTATTGGTAATATGGTATATAGGCCTAGAGGTAGAGTGTTGACTTAAGTTGACTAAACCTAGCTAGTTTGACTACAATTGACCTAAGTTGACTAGAGTTACCTAGAATAGTGGACTTGACTTACTTTGACTTACAGTTGACCAAACCCTAAGGTTGACTCAATTTGACTAGATGTTGACTTGGGTTGACCCAGAGTTGACCAAGTTTGACTTGACCTAGATTGACCTAGAAATCATGTATATTGCATTACAAACTTCATTTACCTTATATTAAACACATTGTGACCTGTGTTGCTCTAAATAGGACTCATCTACTATGCCTGGACATCTACACTTACCAGATACTCAGGATATCAGGCGAGTACATTCTCTGACCGTTTCATACTTGCTAGAACTTATATTCCTGCTCTAGATTACTTTACTTGATGCTGTCATATTGGTAACACGGATTGGTACTATATGGATCTTTTCATGAGATGTTATCCCCCTCGGGAGCATCAGGTACTTCATGTCATGTGTGTTTCACTTACATCATGTATCTTCATGCTTCATTATTCATGTATACTCTTGTGATTCATGTACTCTCATGTTCACAGAGCCCCCATGAATCAATTTTATGTGCGCTCGTTTATGAGGCAGTGAGATCATGAATCTTAACACAACTTGTCTGGATCCTTGTGTATTGATTGGGGATGGGGGAGTAGAAATAGTCATGTAAATAATTCCAAAGTAGTGTAGTCATAAATCAACTCTGTAGTATAGCCATGAATCACCTCCAACTGTTCATATGTCTATCTTGTACTCTGAATCACTAGTCACTGATAGTTCTCTACTTATAGTAGATATTACAGTTATCTCTTTTACTTCATGTACATTCCTTCAGTTATTCATGTATCTTACTCTATTATATGTTTATTATCTTCGGACATGATATGAACTGCGTGAGATGTATTGTGCTCGTTTCTGTCCTGACTGGACCTGTTGATATATTACAGAGGATGAGGATGAGGCTTTCTACACCACCTATTATGGAACAGCCCTAGACGACACTTGCGAGCTGGACTCTCAAGAGGACCCAGCTCTAGCTGATGTTATCAACCCTACTGCCTAGATTAGTTTAGTTAGGCTTTATCTTACTTATGTTGCCATTTGGGATTTGAGTTGTATTATGTTTTATTATTGTGTCATTTAGACACTTAGACTTATTTCCCTTTCTGTTTATACTTCCTTTGAGATTTTCATATCTATGATATCGTGCTATTTCTACCTTAGATTATGATTGAGATGTTCCATCTTATTGTTCCACCGTACGGAGAGTATATCTTGTACAGTTATACTTATACTGTGTTAGATGTTGTGACCTTGGACAGCATTCTACCGCCAACACTGCGGCGTAGGCTGGACGTACCCACTTCTCGTGCCCCTACACTGGGTGCGGGTTGTGACACATTTTTAGTGGTGGCCCATGCAGGTCTACTATTATATAGTAGTATTCGAACTAGAGTATCACTACAGCCTGCAGTAGAATACTGGATAACGTTTGGGTTACTCAATCACATTAGAAAAAACTCTTATCTAAATTCCTGCCTTTTAAACTCTTGTTGTTAATTGCTTCCCTTGAAATAAAATGTCCTCCTTTGATTATCGCTTCTATCTCAATATTGATTCCTTGTTTGAGCTGTCTCCAGGATGGTGATTGAGACACGATCGTAGTATCCCACCGCGGGAGGTACGTCAGAGAGGTCTGTCACTTCTCGTCCAGTTCAGCCAGGATTTGAGATGGCAGCTCCCTTAGTACCTACTCAGGTTGGAGTATCTACAGCCTTCGGGGGAGCACCTCTACCGGTTCAGAGGCAGACCCCAGTTATTCCGAAGGTTCTTCAGCCGCAGCAGCAGCCACCTGCGGGGATGGTTGATACTGGCCATCTATTTTCCTTTGTGGAGAGGATTCTGGAGTCCCACCAGCAGCAGCAGCAGCGTCAGACTGCCAACTTCTGTCATGGTATAGACGAGGCTCACCAGCTGGTCCGGACGACAGTAGAGATGGTGACATCCAGGGGCCAGCTCCGCAGCAGCATCAGTACCAGCCGAGGACGTCGGGCATCCAGGAGTTCCAGAAGATGCGTCTGAGGGATTTCTTTGGTACAGAGGGCATCCACTATGCAGATGACTGGATAGAGCATATGGAGGAGATATTTCGGCTGGCAGAGATACCAGCCCGACCTCAGATCGAGGCGACAGCCCGCCAGATGCAGGACCTGGCCCATACTTGGTATCAGACAGACCCCCGAGTGGAAACTGAGGGGCAGACTTGGGCAGCATTCAAGATGCTGTTCAAGGAGCAGTTTTTCCCAGACGTAGTACTGGAAGGCATAGAGCAGCAGTTCGAGAGCCTTGTTCAGGGGAACCAGACAGTCGGGAATATGCCAGAGAGTTCTGCCGGCTGAGCAGATTCATTGAGGACTTGAGCGAGAAGATGAAGGCGAGGAAGTTTCGTAGGGTCTTGATCAAAAAGGTTCGGTCATTGACTAAAAGTGACCAGGATGCCACCTTCGCAGAGATCTTAGCAGGAGCTATGGCGGCAGAGGACGACCTGGGGTTGAAACTGAAGAGAGGTCGAGACTTTCATGAAGCCAGTAGCAAAGGAGGCCAGGCCAAGAGGCCTCACTTTCAGTAGTAGTCCCAGTAGAAGCCGTTTTAACAGCAGCCTCAGGGGCAGGGTCGTGTACCTTTTCAGCAGGTGCAGCAGCAGCAGCAGCCGAGGCTGCAGCAGCAGGTTCTGAGACAGCAGTCCACCAGTTGTGCCTACTGCAAGAAGTCGGGGCATGGATGGAACGACTGTAGGAAGAGGCTAGGCAGGTGCCTACTCTGTGGTTCAGCGGACCACCAGCTGAGGGAGTATTCCCTATTGACGGGACGAACGGTGCAGTAAGGAGGAGCCAAGGCTCCAATAGGCCAGCAGAAGGGACCAGCCCTGCAGACATAGCTGCAGAGGTTTATCCAGCACCAACAGCAGGCCAGGGGAGGCCGGCAGGGACGAGCATTCACCATGGCAGCGGAGGTTGCAGAGGCTATTGGAGATCTTATTGTGTTCTTCTCGACTCCATTCCAACTTTTGCTTTGTTCGATTCGGGGGCTTTCCATAGCATTGTGTCAGTATCTTTTGTTATTCGACACCATCTTACTTCTGAATCATTGCCTAAGACTTACAAGATCACGATCGGGGGTGGTATTATCCTCGTCAGTGATATTTGCAGGGATCGAAGTATAGTTTTGGGAGGCTGAGAAGTGGATGTGAGTCTGCTCGTAATGCTACTACCGAACTACGATATAGTACTCTGGATGGATTGGTTGAGCAGGCACCATACATGTATAGATTATCACGGCGATAGAGTTCTTTTATGTCCGCCAGGAGAGCTAGAGTTCGAGTTCGCCAGGCGGGAGGTGGAGCAGAGCAGTGGAGTCTTCTGTGGAGTTTCAGTTGAGGAGCAGATAGTGCCACATCCATTGATAGCAGAGTTCATGGATGTCTTTTCGGAGGACTTGTCAGGGCTTCCACCGGACAGAGACGTTGAGTTCTCTATAGACTTAGTGCCCGGTGCAGAGCCGATTTTTCAGCACATCTATAGGGTAAACAATAGCGAGTTGGTAGAGTTGAAAAAACAGGTAGATGAGTTGCAGGACAAGGGCTTCATCCGATCAAGTTCTTTACCATGGGGTGCACCGGGGCTCTTTGTACCGAAGAAGGATGGGTCGGTACGGATGTGTATCGACTACAGGGCACTCAACAACCTTACGATCAAAAATAGGTACCCGCTGTCGTGGATCGATGATCTCTTTGATCAGTTGAGTGGAGCTAGGATATTTTCGAAGATTGATCTGAGGTCAGGTTATCATCAGGTGAAGGTAAAGAGGGAGGATATCCCGAAGGCAGCATTCAGGACGCGATATGGCCAGTTCAAGTTTTTGGTGATAGAGTTTGGGTTAACTAATACCCCGACGGTATTCATGAACCTGATGAACAAGGTGTTCCACCAGTACTTGGACACGTTTGTGGTGGTATTCATCAATGATATTTTGGTGTACTCGAAGACTATGGAGGAGCATGAGGAGCATTTGAGGGTGGTTCTAGAGACTCTCAGGAAGGAGAAGCTTTATGGCAAGCTGTCGAAGTGTGAGTTCTTCCTAGACCGAGTTGATTTCCTGGGTCATATTATGACTGGAGATGGGATCTCAGTTGACCCGAGGAAGATCACGGCAGTTGAGGCATGGGCAGCATCGACTTCAGTTACGGAGATCAAGAGCTTCCTAGGATTGGTCGGCTATTACAGGAGGTTCGTTCATGATTTCTCCCGGGTTGCAGAGCTATTGACTAGGCTGACCTGGAAGAACGCAGAGTATATTTGGTCAGAGGAGTGTCAGATCGCTTTTGATGAGTTGAAGAAGCAGTTGACGACAGCTCCAATTCTGACATTGCCATCAGGATCAGGCGGGTTCACTATCTACAGTGACGCCTCGGGGAAGGGTTTTGGTTATGTCTTGCAGCAGCATGGAAGGTGATTGCCTATGCTTCCAAGCAGTTACGTTCGCATGAGAAGAACTACCCTACCTACGACTTAGAGTTGGCGGCAGTTATTTTTGCCTTGAAGTTATGGAAACACTATTTATACGGAGAGCGTGTAAAGTTTTTCACAGACCACAAGAGCTTGAAGTATGTGTTTACATAGAAGGAGCTCAACATGAGGCAGCGTAGAAGGTTGGAGTTGATGAAGGACTTCGACATTGTACTGCAGTATCATTCAGGGAAGGCCAACGTGGTTGTCGATGCTTTGTACAGATATTCGACAGCCATGTGTTTGATGGCAGATCGTCACTTGCTAGCAAATCTGGAGAGCCTGGAGATCGAGGTGCTAGTGCCAGGAGTTCCGGTGAGCATTGTCTCGGATCGGGATAGTCGCTTTACTTTCCATTTCTGAAGGAGTCTGCAGACTAGTTTGGACACTCAGCTCAAGTTTAGTACTGCATACCACCCTCAGACAGACGGATAGTCAGAGAGGACTATTTAGACACTCGAGGACATGCTGTGGACTTGTGTCTTAGATTTCGGAGGATCCTGGGAGGATCACCTGCACTTAGTAGAGTTTGTATACAATAACAGTTTTCAGGCCAGCATTGAGATGTCACTGTTCGAGGCACTGTACGGGCGTAGATGTCATACACCCTTGTCTTGGGATGACATCGGAGAGCGAGCTTTATTGGGACCTGAGATGGTTGTGGATGCTGCCGAGAAGGTAAAGCTCATCAGAGATCGACTTCGCGTGGCGCAGGATAGACATCGGCATTGAGACGATAGCCACTGTAGACCGTTGGAGTTCGAGGTACAGCTTAGCGATAGGATTAGAAGTAGGATTGTTTGTTTTGTGATTTTATTGATCATATTGGATTATTATCGTTAATTTGAGACCTTGTTTGTGATTAGGTTGGAGATCTGATTTTTCTTATGATATCTCCGACACGTGGAACCATACATTTTGGTGGAGGTGGGAAGCTTAGCCCACGCTTCATCGGACCTTTCGTTATCAGCGGAAGAGTCGGTGACGTGGTTTATAGGCTAGATTTGCCACCTGTATTAGTGGGAGTCCACAATGTATTTCACGTGTCACAGTTTAGACGGTACGTGGCGGACTCTAGTCATGTACTCGATCATTCGGAGATCGAGGTAGGACCTACTCTTAGCTATCCAGGGCAGCCTATGGAGATTCTGGATCGACGAAAGAAAGTACTGAGGAACCAGACGAGTCTACCTGGGAGCGGAAGGATGAGATGCGTGAGCGATACCCTTATCTTTTTGGACCTTGAGGTATGATTTCTATCCTTCTCATCAGTTTAGTTTTGCCTTTCAATTTTGAGGACAAAATTCTTTTAAGGAGGGTAGACTTATCACTACCACATTTTTAGCTTGAGGGTATTTTGGTCATTTTAACTTTTTATGATTTTGAAATTTTATTAATTTAATATGTGCTAATTGTTAGGTTGAGACTTGACCTAGAATTTTAGCCTAATCTAGATTAGCCTTGAGTGTAGAGTCTTGATTAGGGTAACCTAGTAATAACAAGATTAATAATATCTAAATATTTCATAGTAGGATATTTACCCCTTAGGATATTCGTAAAAAAGAAAGCCTTATGACTAATGGAACCAATAGGAAGGCTTAGAATTGGGTGGACAAGCCCTAGCCACTCATCTACATCTAAAACCTAACCCTAATTCATCTAATGGCAGCCACAATAGTATATTCCCCCTTCCTATAAAGTATCCTTAAGAAAAATCTTTGCCTCTTTTTACATCTACTTAGAACCCTAATTGTTCTCCCCCAAAATTACCCCCCTAATATCCAAATTAAGTCCAAATTGAGTCTAATCAATTGCATCATCACCCTCTACCATAGTGGAAGCTAGTAGGGGCTTGCTAGCTAGGATTTGGAGTGCTTTGGGCAATTGGAGGTCAAGAGAAAACACTCATCCTCACCCTTGCATTGAGATTTACTCTCAATAGGTAAATACCATGAAACCTATATAAAATCATGTTTTCTTTTCATTGATGCATGCATATAGGTATACCCTAGCTGTAGAGTTAGTTTGGTGCTAGGTAGAGTCCATTTCGTGTCCGTATCGGACACGTATCAGTGTCCTTAATAGGGTGTTCGATGAAATGTTTGTAAGAAATGAATTTTGTTATTTTTAAAATCTAATTGAACAGAAAATTAGGTTAATATATGTATATTAATAATCGTAAAGACTGAGTCAAAGTTTGGGAGTTTTTCATATCCAAAACGGACACGCACACACGCGCGCTGACACCGTAACTGTCCCCTGCTACCGGAGTGTCACTGTGGACACGACACGCCACGTGGCGGCCTGCCACTTGGCACAGACCAAGGGACAGTGTCTGACACAACACCCCTTAAGGTTCGAGTCACCTCGTGTCGTATTGGACACGTAATCACACGTGCACGGGTTTTACACTGTCACTGTGCGTGTGGGTTTTCTTGACTGATACGCAGTTCGTGTCGACTCTAGACACAACGTGGACACATGTTACCTAATCGACCATGTAGTCCTATAGGTAGGCTACCTATGTTAGTGTGCATGAGATGTCCTTGGTCCTGTGTCGTGTCCAATTCCCTAGAGAATAGCTGCACCAGCCTGTGTACAGGCAGGATTCCTAAACCGTGTTTTTATTGTATTGGACACTTCGTATCCAGTCATGTGGACACGAATAACACCCTAGACACGTATACATATGGGGAACACATCTATATACCTGATTGTGGGTTTTCATTGGATTTTTGGTTTTCGAATTGGGCGAATTTCATGTATCAATTTCATTTTCCAGTTTGGGTTTCAACAAACTGACAATTGATATATATGAACTTATTTCCTGAGAAAATTGTAGTACATGTTCATGACCATGTTGATATGAGGTTAGCTTAACTGTGGTTAGTTTAAACCTGGTACTTAATGAATGGATTGTTGCATTAACAGAAAACTGGGTTGGGGTTTTGAAATCGGTTTTGATTTTAGAAATGAAAACTAGGTTGTTGACTGTTAATGTAGGTAAAACCTGAGAATTCCAATGACATGTTAACCTGAATTTGTATATGTTTATTTCTTGAGATTTTAAGGGTTAATTCAAAACTGGATTAATGTTTATAACTGAGTTTCTTTTTATGTGAAAAACCTAAAAACTGAGGTTCAAGTAACCTGAGTACATATGGCATTTCCTGATATTTCAAGAGAAAACTGAGAATGGGTTGTTAACAGTTAATTCTGAGATTTATAGTTAACTGTGAAACCTGAGATTGCAATGTTTATAACTGAGTTCTTCCCTCTATATGATAACCTAAAATCTGAGAATGTTATTAATACAGTGTTTTGAAATTGGGTTGAATGAACTAAGGGTAATGGGATTTGAAAATTGAAATGAAAACTGAGTTTCCCTTTATGAGAAAAACCTGAGATTGAATGTTAATTTGGAGTTGGGTTTAAGGTTTGCATATATTTGTGAGTTGTTTGTTTAATTTCATTTGTTTGAATGTTGGGATAAAAACTGAATCAGTTTACTCTTAAAACCTGAAAACAATTTACTAATGAACCTGTGAATGCTTAATTCATTAACCAATTGTTCATTAGCCTTTACTTGTATTCCATAGCCCATGTACCCACACACACACCAATGTATGAATGAATGCATGTACCCAAGTACGTATGCAAGTATGAATACATGTATGTATGAATGTAGAATGCAATATGTGTATGCATGCAACGTGTGTATACATATATAGTATAATGCAAGAAGAGGAATGCAATATAGTGTGTATATATTATAATGGGTATTGTATAAGTAGGGTTGTATTGGTAATATGGTGTATAGGCCTAGAGGTAGAGTGTTGACTTAAGTTGACTAAACCTAGCTAGTTTGACTACAATTGACCTAAGTTGACTAGAGTGACCTAGAATAGTGGACTTGACTTAGTTTGACTTGCAGTTGACCAAACCCTAAGGTTGACTCAATTTGACTAGATGTTGACTTGGGTTGACCCAGAGTTGACCAAGTTTAACTTGACCTAGATAAACCTAAAAATCATGTATATTGCATTACAAACTTCATTTACCTTATATTAAACATATTGCGACCTGTGTCGCTCTAAATAGGACTCATCTACTCCGCCTGGATATCTACACTTACCAGATACTCAGGATATCAGGCGAGTACATTCTCTGACTGTTTCATACTTGCTAGAACTTATATTCCTGCTCTAGATTACTTTACTTGATGATGTCACGTTGGTAACATGAATTGGTACTATATGGATCTTTTCATGAGATGTTATCCCCCTCGGAAGCATCAGGTACTTTATGTCATGTGTGTTTCACTTACATCATGTATCTTTATGCTTCATTATTCATGTATACTTTTGTGATTCATGTACTCTCATGTTCACAGAGCCCCCATGAATCAATTTTACGTACGCTCGTTTATGAGGCAGTGAGATCATGAATCTTAACATAACTTGTCTGGATCCTTGTGTATTGATTGGGGATGGGGGAATAGAAATAGTCATGTAAATAATTTCAAAGTAGTGTAGTCATGAATCAACTCTGTAGTATAGCCATGAATCACCTCCAGCTGTTCACATGTCTATCTTGTACTCTGAATCACTAGTCACTGATAGTTCTCTACTTATAGTAGATATTTCTATTCAAGTTATCTCTTTTACTTCATGTACATTCCTTCAGTTATTCATGTATCTTACTCTATTGCATGTTTATTATCTTCTGACATGATATGAACTGCGTGAGATGTATTGTGCTCGTTCCTGTCCTGACTGGACCTGTTGATATATTACAGAGGATGAGGATGAGGCTTTCTGCACCACCTATTATGGAGCAGCCCTAGACGACACTTGCGAGCTGGACTCTCAGGAGGACCCAGCTCTAGCTGATGTTATCACCCCTACTGCCTAGACTAGTTTAGTTAGGCTTTATCTTACTTATGTTGTCATTTGGGATTTGAGTTGTATTATGTTTTGTTATTGTGTCGTTTAGACACTTAGACTTATTTCCCTTTTTGTTTGTACTTCCTTTGAGATTTTTATATCTATGATATCGTGCTATTTCTACCTTAGATTGTGATTAAGATGTTCCATCTTATTGTTCCTCTGTGCGGAGAGTATATCTTGTGCAGTTATACTTATATTGTGTTAGATGTTGTGACCTAGGACAGCATTCTACCGCCGACACTACGGCGTAGGCTGGACGTACCCACTTCTCGTGCCCCTACATTGGGTGTGGGTCGTGACAATGATAGGGTATTGGGATTTGGTAGGGTTAAGGTATTTGGCTTACCTTGTGAATTGGGTATTGGAAATTTGCATAGGAATTTGAGTATAGAGGCTAAGGTATTGTGTCATAGGGTATAGACCCAAAATCCTAGAAATTGACGCGTACAACCTAAAAATAGTTAGTTGGACCAAGTTTGACTGATTTGACCTAGTTTGACCTAGATTGACATAATTTGACTACGGAGACCTAGAATTGACCTGGAATTGACCTAGAATGTATATTTCATCTTAGATATCTATTTTTGACACACTGAAACATAAAGTGACATTGATATTCCATATTTAGGTCTTCGAGGCACCGTCAAACACTGTTGATATTCCACACGGGATGTCAGGCGAGTATATTCTCTGATAATTTTCCATTTGTGGTATTTTATATGTTTCATGTATTTAGTATAGATATCCTTGATTTCTTGACAAAATGGTTACACGGATTAGTATTGTTTAGATCCTGTCATGAGATGTTATTCCTTGTATATCTTGGTATATCCTCTACAAGTCCTATTCATATTTCTTATGCATTGTATAGACATCGATTCCTATGAAGGCTCACAACCTTTCCAGAGAATCTCGTGTCATAACGTGTCATGGTTGGATCCACTGTATCAGTCGATGGCAGAGAGTAGTAGTGTAGATATGTGATCATACCCTTCTTGTGCATGTCTTATTTTCCCTGTGAGTGTTAATCGTACACTGCACGTATGATAAACCAGGCCATATATTCCTGTGCAAGTTTCCAAGCCGATCACATGTTGAAACTAGTACTCACTCACTTAGATAGTTTATTTTCTAACTCTTGTACATGATATATCCTGTTCACCTGCTCTTACTTTCACTTACAGTTTACTCATGCCCTGCTATATTTCTATAGATATTACTTCTTGTATACTCTCTCTATTTATTGTTATATATAGCTTATCATTTATTGGGAACTGTTCTCATGAGATGTACTTCACTCCAATCCTTATTTGCCATTAAAATATCAAAGACAAGTATTACAGAAATACTGAAATTGATTGCAAACCCGCTTGTATAAAGAAAAGTCCAGAAAGAAATCCTAGGAAACAATCTAAGTATAATTGTTTAGTTTTTGATTCTGGGGGGTGATGGTGGAGGCTCGGGAAAGTGTATCAACTCTGCTTTATTCCTTGGACTATCCGACGCAGTCTTTAACTCTTGAAGAAATTGCCCTTCGTAGGTTGCCAGCCTCTTGAAGGGGTGTGGCACCCTGCCATTTATAGTAATATATATTTTGAGTCGCATAGATAGCCCGTGGCCACGTGGCTACAACAGCACGTAAAAATCAGCTCTTTGGCCGCCAGCTGGCGATTTGTTAGAATTTTGTTACAGTAAATCTGGGTGGTTGAAACTTGGTCAGCCTGTCACGTGTCCTATCACATAACAAGATTAATCTGTTGGAGTCATTTTGAGCCACATGAGTCTTTCAGTTTTTGGCCATGTTGGGCCGCATAAGACTCATGCGGCTTAGGTCGCAGTCTCCCTTAGCTTAAGGACTTTTGAGCCGCATAGATTCTGTATTTTGGGCCGCATAAAGCTTATGTAGCATAGGTTACAGTCACCCTTGGCTGCGTGAAGCTTAAAGACTTTAGGGCCGCATAGGTTAAGTCGCATAAGGTTCATGCGGCTCGGGTAGCAATCCTTCTAGCTGTATGACTATGTTTAAGCACATGAACCCTGTTTTTAGTGACATGACATTTTATCTGATCATGTCTTATCTTTTTGTTAGAGTGTCAGAGATGACATTTTTTTTCAGTTTTGACAGAGTTTGTCAGCTCTATCGGAAGGACTGACCAACATAGCCGTATATCTTCCTTCTGTGGCTCGAATCAGTCTGGTTACAGACAGGCCGCAAGGGGTGCTAAATCTGTTATGCGGTTCTCCTTTATACGGACCAGTTTGGCCCAAACTACTCAAGTGGCCAGTTGTGATCCGCAAGAACCCCATATTGTCCATGCTTCTACAAGACCCCCTTCAAACTTTTCAAATTATAAATTTGGAATACTTTGAATAAGAAGCATGGAGATATGTCAAGCCGCAGGGAGTCTTCAAGTCATGAAAGACCTTTAGCCGCAGGGAGATCTTGAGTCGCAGGGAAATTTTGAGCCGCAGAGAGATCTTGAGCCGCCGGGAAATCTCAAGCGCAGAGAGATCTTGAGCCACGGGGAAATCTTGAGCCACAGAGAAACCCTATCCAGCCTGCCAGCTGTCACTGCTGCATTTAATTTCTTGATTTGATTTTAGATTTGGGTTCTCTTTTTGAGATAAAGCCGAAGGTTACTAGGGATAAAATCCCCAAACGTCGTCATTACCTTTAATAATCTCGAGAATTGAAGCGGCACTCTTTAGAAACTCTATAAATAGGGGTCATTTGGAGAGATTTTTCTCTTTCACCTTCTTCTCCTTCGTCTTCATCTTTCTGTCTCAATTTACCCATGGCTCCAAAAGCTTCCAAGTCAACTGGTGTTGCGGCCAAAGGGAAGGTACTTGTCTCTCCATCAAGAGCAACGGACTCTCCTTCCATTCATCCCGATGTGAAACCCCCTATCAAGGGTAAGGACGGTGGGAAGACGATGACTTAAATTTTGAATGGCTATATCGCATACTTTATGCGCGGGCCTGTCATATATTGCCTCTGTGCTTTAAGCCTGGTCGATGCATGCCTTATCTCATTTGGACCGTATGTGTTCTGTATGATAGGGTCGCATGGGCTGAACCATATAAGCGTTACACATTTGAACCTGAACCACATAAGTGCCCCAAGACTGATCCGTATGAGCACTTCATGACTGAGCCACATAAGTGCCTCATGACTGAGTCGCATGAGCACTTCATGACTGAGCCGGCCTCATGACTAGGCCGCATGAGCACTTCATGACTGAACTGCATAAACTGCATAAGTGCCTCACGAATGAGCCGCATGAGCACTTCATGACTGAGCCGTATAAGTGCCTCATGACTGAGCCGCATAAGTTTTGTTAGGCTAGGCCGTATAGCTGAAGAATGATCTTTATTTTTTTCTCACTGTTAAACCCTTTTTTTCCTTTTTTATATTTTGTAGGGATCTGGCTAGCAAATTTCTCCAGGACCGGTGTCGACGATAGAGTGAAAATACACCATTCTGACACACACATCAGACAGCTCAAAACTTTCCATGCTTCGGAAGAGTTTTCCCTGCGCCAATTTGGCATACACATCAGACAACTCAGAACTCCTCACGCTTCGGAAGAGTTTTCCCCAGGTGGTAGGAAGAACCTTTATACCTCGAAGTGTTGGACGGTGGTCAAGCGTCATCATGAACGTCCTGTCTTCACGGCTCTCCAAGTAGGCAAAACCACCATCAGGGATATTGTTTTGAAGGTACGGTTTTTTTTGGAGGAGCGGGGCTAAGGTATCTGCAATACGGAGGAGAGAAAAGCATGATATATTTGCCCTCCTCCGGGCAGCTCCATGGAGATTCAACAGCCTTGTTTGCTTCTCAACAGTAAAATATGACTTCTTTCGAGGGCCGCAAAATTACTTTTTGGTGAAGGCGAAGTGCTGTCAAACTGACCAAACTATGTATTGCTAGATTTTTTCTTTCTTTTTTTTCTGCTGCTGATGTAGTCCTATAAATGTAACTGAAAATAGAATACATTCACTCTATTTTTGCTTGTGGTATCTGTTGTACATGTATTAGAGGGCCTAATACAGCATTTTGATAGAAAATATCCCACTGGGGGACTTTTGTGGACCTATTGCCCTTTTGTGCATCTGAAAATACGAGCAAATAGATTTGAATGATATTTTGTGGACCTACTACTCTTTTTATGCACCGATGGTGCGAGTAATAGATTAGGATAACTTCTATGGACCTATTACCCTTTTGCGCACTAGTGGTACGGGTAATAGATTTGAAACGAAACCTACCAGAGGTAATATGGACGTGATAGGTTTTGTGGTCTTAACACCATGTCTTTTATCCCGGGTTGGATACAGGTGTTAAGTCAAAAGACTATCGGGATCAGAGGTAATATGGACGTGACACACGATAATCAAGAATGATTTTTGGTGGACCTATTACTCTTCTGCGCACTGGTGGTGCGAGTAATAGATTTTGAGACAAAACCCAGCAAAGGTAATATAGACGTGATAGGTTTTGTAGTCTTAACACCATGTCTTTTATTCCGGACTGGGTACAGGTGTTAAATCAAGAGACTATCGGGATCAGAGGTAATATGGACGTGACACACGATAATCAAGAATGATTTTTGGTGGACCTATTACTCTTCTATGCACTGGTGGTGCGAGTAATAGATTTTGAGACAAAATCCAACAGAGGTAATATGGACGTGATAGGTTTTGTGGTCTTAACACCATGTCTTTTATCCCGGGCTGGGTACAGGTGTTAAGTCAAGAGACTATCAGGATCAGAGGTAATATGGACGTGACACACGATAATCAAGAATGATTTTTAGTGGACCTATTACCATTTTGCGCATTAGTGGTGCGAGTAATAGATTCGAGACAAAATCCAACAGAGGTAATATGGACGTGATAGGTTTTGTGGTCTTAACACCATGTCTTTTATCCCGGATTATGTACATGTGTTAAGTTAGGAGATTGTCTATATCGGAGGTAATATGGACGTGAGATATGACAATTGAAACATCAGAGCGGAAGTTCAGAGGTATCAATATACATGACTTGTCACTCGGAGAGATGCAATGTGAGTCCCCTCGGAAGGAACAGAGTGTAAGTTCAGAGGTACCTGATGTACATAACTCGACACTCTAGGCAGTATGGGGATGTTTTTAGACATAGTATTTTTTAGGAACTTGTCGTTTATGGGCATCATGAGCAAGTCCCCATTATGCTTTGCGAGCTGGTATGCGCCATTGGAGAATACAGTCTCGATGATGAACGGACCCTCCCATTTAGGCTGGAATTTGTCGGCGGTCTTGTGAGTCATAACCATTGGTCGGCGAATGGCCAAGACGAGATCGCCGACTTGGAATATTCTCTGTTTGACTTTCTTGTTGAAGGACCGAGAGATGCGCGCTTGGTAGAGCTCTATGCTTTGTTGAGCTTGTAAACGCTTCTCGTCTAAGGCTTCCAGTTCTTGTAGCCGTCGGCGGTGGTTGTCATCCGACGTCAATCGGTAAGTAAAGGCCATGCAAAGCGAGGGAATTTGAGTCTCCAACGGGAGAACTGTCTTGCTTCCGTAAACCAAGGAGAACGATGTATTTCCTGTAGCCGTCCGAATTGTAGTGCGATACGCCCATAAGCATTCGCCAAGCTTTTTATTCCAGTCGCGTTTGTTTGAAGACACGAACTTTTTGAGGAGCTTGATTATGGTTTTGTTGAAAGCTTCAGCCATACCATTAGCCGATGGGTTATATGCCGTCGAGGCCATGTTCTGAATCTAATTCTTGTTACAAAATCGATAGAAAATGTGGCTTGCGAACTGCGGACCGTTGTCATGAATAATCCTCTGAAGTAGTCTAAAACGGTAGATGACGTGATGTTTTGAAAATAATCATGTTTGATGTCTTTACCTCTGCAAGCGGAACAGCTTTCGCCCATTTGGAGAAGTAATCGGTGATTGCAAGTATGAACCGATGCCCCTAGACGTCGGTAGGGTGATTGGCCCGATGATGTCCATTCTCCATGCTTCAAATGGCCAAGAGTCCATTGTTGGGTGCAAGAATTCAGATGGCAGATGTATAAAATCTCCGTAGATCTGGCAAGCCTTACACTTCTTTGCATAATCAACTGCATCCGCTACCATTGTGGGCCAGTAATAACCCATCCGGCGGAGATGATCTTGCAATTTTGGGCCAGGTTGGTGAGCCCCGCAAGCGCCATCGTGAGCCTCGCGTAAGGCTTCTTTGGCTTCTGTATTTGACAGGCATCTTAACAGTAGCCCATCGTAGGATCGTCGATATAACATTTTCGTTTCTGTATCATAGAAGAATCTGAGAGAGCGCCTTCTGACTGAAGTTACTCCCTTCATATTTTCTGGCAGAATTCCGTAGACTGCAAAGTCGATGAGCGGGCGTCTCCAGTCTTGTATGTCGTTGGTTATTTGGGCGGAGTAACTCGTACCCAGTTGAACGTTATTCTTGGGACAGACCAGCTCATGGCCTATCACGTCGACTAGATGATGAGCATCATTTGGAACAGCCAAGGAAGCGGCGAGGCCTGCTAAGGCATCAACTTTAATATTTTGGAGCCTTGGAACATACTCTATAAAGAACCCCTCTAAGGTTGCAATGATGGCAATTGCTGTCTGATGGTAGTGTAACACCCAGTTTTCTAAATGAGAGTAATTTTGAAATTTTGTGATTTAATTATTTGTTTATGATATTTAAATCGTAATATAATTTTTGGTGATTTTTAATCATTTTTAAACTATTTAAAAACCATGACTTATGATTTTGATGTACTGCTAGTAAAATCCTAGAGACTGTCAGACCTAGAGCCTAACCATGTGATTGGGATATTTATTTATTATTTTTAGCCTAGGGGTAATTTGGTCATTTTGACTTATTGGAATTAATTGATTAATTATTGGACTGATGGTTGTTAATTTTGACTTTTACTAGTTGCGACTTAAGAGACTAACCTAGATGTTGACTCTAGCTATGGTGACTTGAAAAATATGGTGGACCCTAGTCTAACTTAAGTTAACCCAATTTTAGTCATTTAGAATCTAGTTTCAATAGGAGGAATGAAGACTAGGTTCAATGGCTTATGACTTAGGAATTTATTTCCATGACTAATACAACTTGGCCCAAGGCCATGCCATGAAACCCTAACCCTAATTTTAGCCATAATGGCCGGCCAACATAGGTATTCCCCCCATATAATCTCCTATTCCCTTGTTCTTGCCTCTTTTGTGTTGAACCAACTTTTAGAAAGGAAAGGTAATTTCCATCTTCCCTAATTCATAATAAATCCATTTTAATTCCTTTTTGATCCAAATCTTTTGCAATAGAGTCTAATCATCCTCTATTTGATGTTCATGGAGAGTGATTTCAGTATATGAGCAATTTGGAGGATTTGGTTAGCAACGGAAATCAATCGATTTGGGGCTTTTCTTGGTCATTTGCACCCTATAGGTAAACCCTTCAAATTGTAATTAAATTCTATTTTCTTTGTATGGTAGCCTAGATCTAGGTGTCCCCTAGCTGTCCCTCAAATTTGGTTAGAAATTGTGTCCGTTTGGTGTCCGTATCGGACACGTGTCAATGTGTATGTGCAAGTGTTTGATAGATTTCCACTTAGAAATATATTTTCATATTTTGCTAAACTAATTACATGAAAATGTAGATCTATATGTATGCTTTCATTCTTCCTAGGTCTGAACACGAATTTGTCATTTTTGTGTCGAAAACAGGCGCGGACACGTTGTACGACACGCGTGTGCGCTGTCCTGCTACCCGACGTATATTACGGACACGACACAGCTCGAGACACAACGAAACTTGGTGGACACATGGGGGCAGTGTCTGCGAACGTGCCCCCAAAGTTTTATGGACTCACGTGTCGTGTCGGATGCAAAAACCTACCGGTAGTGAATTACACTGTCACGTACGCACGCGAACAGTGGCTTCTGACACGGCCTTCGTGTCGCGTGTAGACACAACAAGGACACGTTGTGTTATGTCGACCTGGTAGCCCTATAGTTGGGCTACCCGTGTCCAAGTGCACAAGGTGTCAGATGCTTCGTGTCATGTCCAATCTCTTGGGGACTGGTCGCACGAGGCAGTGCACTCGAGGGCTCTGTACAGTGTTTGTTTTGTTTGGTACACTTTGTGTCCAACTTTATGGACACGACACTACCTGTGAAGCATGCTTTTGTGTACACGACACAATACCTACTATTAATTTAATGTTTTGCTGAGTTTTCGAACTCGAAATTGGGTTTTATCCTCCTTCTCTGATACATGCTATTCTTCATATAATTTCGGGTTTTAAAATGTAATTTAAATGTTAAATTATGGTTAATTAGATGTTATTTTATATGTACATATCTGAGATTCATGTGGGCTTAACTGGAAGTCGAATGATGCATGTTGGGTTGGGTTTGGGGTTTTCGAAGGCGTGATACTCTAAATGTTCTGATACATGAATATGTTCTCTGCTTATGTACTGAGTTTAGGCTTCATATTAGTATATGCTATACTCTACTGTGAAGTAAGTTATATACATTTTCATTTCCTGAAATAAAGCTTGATACTCCTTGTTAAAACCTGGAACTCATACCTAACAATGAGAGTTTGGGTTTTTGAAATATGATGAGATGTTTAAATCTTAGTTGGCTTGAACATTAGATTTAGGTTTTACATCCATGAATGATATGTAATATAGGTGGCTGAACTTGTTTTCAAGCTTTATACATATATTTTCTGAGAATATGCATGTGTATTGAGTATAGGCATGATATTACGTTAGATATGTAATGTCCTCTATTGTAGGATACTAAACTGTGTTAGGGTTCAATATTGATATGTTAATACATTAGATTGTAATTTATAGTACAGTAGATGCTAACCTGAGATCATGTTGATGGTGTTGGTATGTGGGTGACTGAGTTTTCCTGCAAACTGAACCTTACTATGCAAACTGAGATACATATACCCATTAACCTTACCTATCCAACTACACATAGCCATGTAACCCCTTTATTATAATCTGAACATACATCACCATGTAACCCCTATGACATTCACACATGTACACACATACTCTTACACCCTAAATCTTGACACTAACTTGTATGTTGACACCACACATACTATGTATATATTGCTACTCATATGTTAACCCTTTGCATGTACCCCCCTTGACACCCTTCATACTGTCCATACCCCATGTACATGTGACACTCAATACACACCCTATATATACATGACAGTATACATACCATGCTAGGATAGTTTACATTTTTCTACTACCTTGTATATAGGTATTAGCCCACATGTGTATGCTTACCTATTGTATATCTATATATGTAATATATATAATGCAACATTGAGATGTATGAATGAATGCATTGTAATATGTAAAATAATAAATGCATGAATGAAAGTCATATATGGATGAATCAATCAATCAAAAGTATAAGTAAAATACTATGCTTGTAATGAATGTTAACATGTACAATGCACATGGTAGTTGAATGCATGAGTGCATGAGGTATTAATCTAATGCAAGCATGAATACAATGTAAATGTAATGTAATAATGTATGTAACGTATGTATTATATATATATATATATATATATATATTTTTTTTTTATGTATTATATATATATATATATATATATATATATATATATATATATATATATATATATATATATATATATATATATATATATATATATTTTAATATATATATATATATATATAAAATATAAAAAAAAATATATATATATATAATATATATATATATATATATATATATATATATATATATATATATATATATATATATAGATAAATGTATATGATGATGAGATGATTGCCTATATATACTTGTATGTTTACATACTTTGAGTGTTTATATATATATATATAAATCTGGGTTGATACCTTGTGTTAGCCTTGTGATTGTGCTTGGATGCTAGACTAGACTTGGTTAGGCTTTAGTGAGACTTGCTGGATTAGGACTTAACCTAGTTGACTAGTGTGGTTGACTAGAGTTGACCAAGTGTTGACTTTAGTCTAGTTTGACCTAGACAGCATGCAGATGCATTGTACATTTCATTATTCATCCCCTGTATACATGTTGACTTGTGTTGCTCTAAATAGGAGTCAGATACCTCATTTCGGACAGTATATTCTCACAGATATTCACATCGCAGGCGAGTACATTCTCTGATCATTTTATAACTTGCTTAGGATTATATTCCTGCTCTAGATTACCTTATTTGATATTGTCACGATATTATCACGGATTGGTACTATATGGATCCCTACATTGAGATGTTATCCCCCTCGGGAGCATCGGATACTTCATGTCATGTGTTTCATGTACATCTTGTATTCCTCGCTCTCATGTTATTCATCTTTCTTATGTGCTTCATGTACGCTCATGTACGCTCGTGTACTCTCATGTGCTCTCATGTACGGTCATGTTTCTCATGTATTTCATGTGTAACCTATACATCATGTGTACCCCTTCATGGGCCTTCATGTGGAATTTATGTGCACTCAGTTCTGAGCCCTCATGTATACTTCATGTACACCTATCTATGGGCTTTCTTGTGAAAATCATGTACGAAACATAACTTGTCTGGATCCTTGTGTATTGGTTGGGGTATGGGGGAGTATAAATAGTCATGTGAACAATTCCAAAGTAGTATAACCATATAAGCCTCTTTAGTATATTCATGTGCAAATCCAGCCGTTCACATGTCGACTCTGTACTCTACATCACTAGTCACTGATAGTTCTCTACTTATAGTAGATATTTCCATTACAGTTCTCTCTATTTATATCATGTACATTCTTTCAGTTTTTATGTATCGTACTCTTTTGCATGTCTATATTTCCTAACCTGCTATGATCTGTGTGAGATGTATTATGCTCGCTCCTGTCCTGACTGGACCTATTGAAAATTTTACAGAGGATGATGAGGAACCCTGTACCCTTTACTATGGAGCTTGCCTAGATGACACTCGCGACCTGGACCCTTGGGAGGTTCACGCAGCTGCTGAGGTTGATACCCATGCATAGTATAGATAGATTAGACTGTTCTTTCTTTTTATGTTAGTTGTTGTCTTTGATTTCAAAGTTGTATTATTTTAGAGATTTTGAGACTTGTGTTTGTTAACTTTGATTTATTTTACTTCTATTTGTACCTCAGTTTTGAGGATTTTCTTATCTATTCCATCATGCTATATTCTACCTCTAGATTATGATTGAGTTATACCTTCTGTGACTTGGCCTCCAGTTAGAGAGTATTTCATATTGTGTTAGTTATGTTCATGACCTAGAACAGCGTTCTACCGTCGACACTGTGGCGTAGGCTGGGCGCTGTTACGTACTCGTACCCTCACAGTGGGTGCGGGTCGTGACACGTTTTTAGTGGTGGCCCATGCAGGTCAAGTTTGTGTAGTGGTATTCGAACTAGAGTATCACTACAGCCTGCAGTAGGATTAGGATTATTTTGAGGTACTCAACCACATTAGGAAAAGCTCTTAACTGAATTCCTGCCATCTAAATTCTTGTCGAAGATTTCTTTCTTGGGATAACTGTCCTCCCTTGAATTATCATTTCTATCTCAGTATTGATTCCTTGTTTGATCTGTCTCCAGGATGGTGATTGAGACACGATCGCATCTCTCTGGCCCAGCAGACGCTGGTGAGAGGTCTACCACCCCTCGCCCGATTGTGGATGCTGGGACCACAGTACCTCATGTTTCTGCTCATATAGGAGCATCTGCAGCTTTTGGGAGTGCACCTCCACCTGTCTGAAGGTCTTTCTCCATCATTTCGGATATGTTCCAGCAGCAGTTACCTTCAGGGACAGTGGATGCAGCTCAGATGTTTACCCTTTTCCAGCGATTCCTGGAGACTCAGCAGCAGATGCAATAGAGCCAGTCTGCTGATTTTCGGCAGAGCATACACGATACCCACCAGTTGGTCAGGACGACAGTAGAGCTGGTAACTACTCAGCCACTGGGAGGTCAGATATAGCAGTATCAGCCGAAGACTCAAGACATCCAATCCTTTAAGAAGATGGAACCCCGAGACTTCAAAGGTACAGAGGGCATCATATACGCTGACGATTGGATAGAGCATATTGAGAAGATATTTCGATTGGTACAGATACCAGCTGTATTACAGATCGAGGCAGCAGCCGGCCAGATGCAGGACTTGGCTCATACTTGGTACCAGACGGACCCGAGGGTTCGTACAGCCGGTCAGACTTGGGCAACGTTCAAGAAACTGTTCAAGGAGAAATTATTTCCCGAAACAGCGCTCGGTACCTTGGAGGCGCAGTTCAAGAGTTTGGTTCAAGGGAACCAGATCGTTGAGGAGTACGCCGGAGAGTTATACCGTTTGAGTAGATTCGTTGAGGATCTTACTGATGCCAGGAAGGCGAAGAGGTTCCGCAGGGGCCTGATGTAATGCTTGTGGTTCGTATTACGTATTTTTACAATACGTGTACGTATTTATTCTTGTATTGCTTGATTTCCTTGCTTAATTTTCTCCCTGGGCTTGGTTTATTCTTGGTTTGGGATTGCTCTTGGTTCATCATGAACCAAGGGGTGAACCCCTTACCTACCACCACCACTCATATTTATTACCCTTTCTCATTTCTCTCTCTTTATTATTCATCTTCTTCTTCCTCATTTACTTCTTCAACCACCAGGAGGGAGAGAGAGAGAGAGCTTAGGCAAGTGCAAACTTGCTTCATGATGGATCTCAAGTTTTATTGTTCCATTCTCTTCCTTACTTGATTCTAAGATACTTTAGAACTTGGCATTTTCTATTTTGATGGTTATATTTTTGTAGATCTAAGTTTTAAGTTCCTTCTTGTTTAGTTTTCTTGGTTTTGATCTCTAAAACTTGGTTATTGTCGAAAACTAATGGTTCTATGTTGTAGAGGATTCAATTTTATTCAGTTTTAGCTTTTGTTTCGCTTGATTTCGACTCTGGATGAGTAAGTTATGGCCATTACAAGTTTTCAAAACTTTTATGGCTGACCCAGCTGGTTTTGTATGGCCAGATACCAGAGCAGCTCCAGAGGATCTACCGATTTTCCAGCCCGATGGTGAACACCAGGCGTAACCAGGGCAACGAGTGGGTTATTTTTGGCTCTCCCACTTTATTGTAAAAATATTCTTTTGAGACATTTAGCCGACGAGCACCTGTTAGCTCGTGTACATTTTACTTACTGTCTGCCTACGGGCTGTAACATGATTGGCAACCTAGGGTTGATCATGTATTGACTAAAACTCTTGCTAGTCCTCATATTTTGTAAACGACTAACTTCATGATCAGCTGAATATGTAATGTTTGGGATGCCTTACTATTGTATATTTGGTGATCTTACATCTTGTAACATTTACTTACCTGTTTGTGATTGAGATACTAGGCTTGTTCTTGACCTTAAGAGACTGTTGGCTTGTAGATAAACCCTCATATATCTAGACAGCCGTGACCGTATAATGAGGTGGATTCCATTTCATTATACGTAGCTGGCTATGTCTGCCCCCGCTCTCCAGTATTCTGGTTCTGGGGCGTGACATGGTTTAAGTGGTGGCCCATACAGGTCTTAAAAATCAAGATATGTGAGGGTTTACCGAATAGATGTCTCAATCAGTACTCGCCCTTGATCTCTGCCCGTATCCATCACATGCTTGTAATCGTTGATCTGTCCTGGTCCTTCCTTATTGTTCCCATGTCGTCTTCTTCAGCCGCATTGAACCTGGACCTGCCGATCAGCAAGGCAGATCACCTCCCGTGGACCAGCAGCAACCAGAAGATCAAGCCCAGCACTCAGGAGCAGCCTTCCGAGTCGTACCTACTGGAGGAGAGCCGCCAGTTCAGCCAGTCCAGCCTGCAGAGCCTGATGATGGCACTTTGGTGGGTCTCATCAGATCATTGTTAGCTTCTCAAGATCGCCGAGGAGATGCCTTGCAACAGGCGGTGGCAGATGCTCTGAACAGAGATGGTCATCCAAGGAACAGTGCAGCCAACAGTTTCAAGCGCCTGAACCCTCCGTTCTTCGATGGCAGTGAAGATGCTATTGCTGCAGATGCATGGCTTCAGGACACAGAAGTGATTCTAGAGGCAACGAGGACTCCAGAGAACGAGAAGGTGGCCGTAGTGCGCCTGCAGTTACTAGATCTTGCCCGCAGCTGGTGGGCAGCGCAGGCCGATGGATTAGTGGCCCCTATTTTATGGGCAGTATTCAGGAAGAGATTCCAGACCAAGTATTTTAATGCTGTAGCTCGGTACGATCTACAGACGAGGTTCACCAATCTGAAGCAGATGAGCAAGACGGTCGATGGATATGCGGCCGAGTTTTCCAGGCTTAGTCGGTTTGCTCCCACTTTGGTGGCAACCGAGTTCGACAGAGCCCAGCGGTTCCAGCAGGGGCTCCATCTCGAGATTTTGTTGGCAGTGGAGCAGTTTGAGCATCAGACCTTCGATGCAGTACTGAGGGCAGCCAGAAGGCACGAGTATACCTCCTATAGGATAGTGGACAGAACCGGAGGTCGGAAGCGATCTCACGGCCAGATGACCCAGTCTTCAGCACCAGCCCCGGCAGCTAGGGCTTTGACAATTAGAACTCTGAGGTAGGCGGTCTCAGTGACGTCGGTCACGTCCCCTCAGCAACGGAAGCAGAAGCAATCTTCCGTAATGGGCTGCACTCATTGTGGGAAGCCAGGACACGTTATTTTGGAGTGTCGCAGAGCTCAGGGATTATGTTTGGCTTGTGGAGCACCGGACCACAAGATAGGGTCTTGTCCGAATAGGGCTAGTTCGTCATCGGCCCAGACTAGTCCCTCGGTAAGGGGACCAGCACTAGCACCAGTGCAACAACAGTACCAGCCTCCGAGGCCATTGCCGCTTCAGACCCAAGTATTCCAGCATCAGGGACCCCAACAGTATGCCCTGGTCCAAGCTCAGATCCAGAACCGGCAAAGAGGTTCCTAGCAGAATATCTTTCCTCTTTCTCGTGCCTTCGATTTTCTTGCTTACATACATGATTGCATGATTGATTGCTTAGTATAGCTTGCCTGTGATTAGTATGGCTTGTTCTTGTCCCTCTAGCCTCTTAATTAAATTCTGAGGACGGAATTTTTTAAGGTGGATAGAGTTGTAATGCTTGTGGTTCGTATTACGTATTTTTGGAATACGTGTACGTATTTATTCTTGTATTGCTTGATTTCCTTACTTAATTTCCTCCCTGGGCTTGGTTTATTCTTGGTTTGGGATTGCTCTTGGTTCATCATGAACCAAGGGGTGAACCCCTTACCTACCACACAACTCATATTTATTACCCTTTCTTATTTCTCTCTCTTCATTATTCATCTTCTTCTTCCTCATTTACTTCTTCAACCACCAGGAGGGAGAGAGAGAGAGAGCTTAGGCAAGTGCAAACTTGCTTCATGATGGATCTCAAGTTTTATTGTTCCATTCTCTTCCTTACTTGATTCTAAGATACTTTAGAACTTGGCATTTTCCATTTTGATGGTTATATTTTTATAGATCTAAGTTTTAAGTTCCTTCTTATTTAGTTTTCTTGGTTTTGATCTCTAAAACTTGTTTATTTTCAAAAACTAATGGTTCTATGTTGTAGAGGATTCAATTTCATTCAGTTTTGGCTTTTGTTTTGCTTGATTTCGACTCCGGATGAGTAAGTTATGGCCATTACAAGTTTTCGAAACTTTTATGGCTGAACTTGCTGTTTGGGGACGATGAACCCTATGCGCCGGGAACCTCATGCGCCCGGGAGGCCATACGCCGGGAGGCCATGCGCCGTGAAGTCCCGGCAACGCATCCCTTAACTCCGAGCGTGTCATGCGCGTAGGTTCCCTACGCGCATGTATTGAAGACGCAACATGAGTTTCTCATGCGCCGATTTCTGCAGGAATCCCATACGCCGATTGCGCAGGAATCTCATGCGCCGATTTGTGCAGGAATCTCATACGCCGATTGGTGCAGGAATCCCATGCGCCGATTCATGCAGGAATCCCATGCGCCGATTTGTACAGGAATCCCATGCGCCGATTCGTGCAGGAATCTCATGCACTGATTTATGCAGGAATCTCATGCGCCGATTCGTGCAGGAATCTCATGCGCCGATTTGTGCAGGAATCTCATGCGCCGATTCGTGCAGGAATCCCATGCGTCGGAATTGCTCTATTTCACTGTTTTTGCCTGTTTAAGTTGTTTTGTAGCTAGAATCTTGAAAAACTCAAAACATGAAAGTTGCAGATCTTTTCCTTGGCTTCAAGAATATGTCACTAGTTATTTTTATGCAAGTTTCTCTCATTCATGATAATGTAAGGATAGAACACGATAGTGGCCTGTTAAGGCGCACTCTTGACAAGTACCAAGTGGACATGACATGACTTGATAGTGACCCGTAGTGGTGCTCTTCCGACATAATAACCTGACATGACTTGATAGTGGTCCGTCGTGGCGCACTCCTGACAAATACACTTGGCATGATAACATGACATGATAATTCTTGATAAAGGCCCGCCGTGGCGTACTCTTGACATGACAAACCTGACATGATACTTCTCGAATTGCTGTTGCTACGGCTAACACGACTTGACAAGGTTGAATAACCTGGACACCGTGGACGATTGTGCTTGTACAAATGAACCCGTCTTGTCTTGCATCATGTCTAGGATGGGGATCCCTGAGTACCACGGTCAGGGATACCCACTGAATTCGACTAAGGCTAACAACTAGAATAATCCAGTAGTCATGAAGAGATTTTCCAGCTACAGGCAATCCCGTTATCTGGGCGCCCCACTTGGGATCTGTAGCCTGCCGTCGAGTAGGGCACATTTCCAGCACACTGTCATGTGTTGCACCTTCTAAGTCACCTAAAGGTACATGTATTTCCTGGACGATGTACCCACTTGAATTCAACTCTAAATGCGTTCGGATAGCCTGGATGGTCTGCAGGGCTTGTGGCTGTGGAATATTCTCATTGCATCTTGCTAGTAACTAGGCCTGTGACAACCCTAGTTAGTTAAAGTATCAAGCCGTACCTATTGCTTGGCCGTGAATGATTAAATGGAGTCTAACCCTGTCTTTCTTGCCTCGATCCTGTACAAGATTGTTACATGACATGATTACTTGTGCTTTTTTTTTAACAATAAAGATCAGGGGATCAGTTCTGTTCAGGCGAAGGGTTACAACCCCGGTCCTTGTTTGGTTTACGGGTTGTAACCTGGCTCCCGGAGCAGTTCTGTGTTCTCTCTTCGTTTATTATCTTGTTGTACCCCATGACATGCTCGACATGCTTTACCTTACTTCGAGATCGTGATTATTTACACTGGCCTTATTGATAAATGGTGGGGATTACCAAGTTTCGTTCAGACGAAGAGTTACAACCCCGGTCCTTGTTTGGTTTACGGGTTGTAACTTGGTTATCTGAATAGTCCCATGGTTATCTCATCGTATATCACCGGTCATGCTTTTCCTTAATTACTGTCTTTTATTATGTAATCTTATTCTTGTGCTAATTGCTGGTTTTAGTTCCTAAGTGAAGCCTCCTTTGTGGCACTTGCTCTTTCTGGGGTCTGACCCAGCTGGTTTTGTATGGCCAGATACCAGAGCAGCTCCAGAGGATCTACCGGTTTTCCAGCCCGATGGTGAACACCAGGTGTAACCAGGGCAATGAGTGGGTTATTTTTGGCTCTCCCACTTTATTGTAAAAATATTCTTTTGAGGCATTTAGCCGACGAGCACCTGTTAACTCGTGTACATTTTACTTACTGTCTGCCTACGGGCTGTAACTTGATTGGCAACCTAGGGTTGATCATGTATTGACTAAAACTCTTGCTAGTCCTCACATTTTGTAAACGACTAGCTTCATGATCAGCTGAATATGTAATGTTTGGGACGCCTTACTATTGTATATTTGGTGATCTTACATCTTGTAACATTTACTTACTTGTTTGTGATTGAGACACTAGGCTTGTTCTTGACCTTAAGAGACTGTTGGCTTGTAGATAAACCCTCATATATCTAGACAGCCGTGACCGTATAATGAGGTGGATTCCATTTCATTATACGTAGCTGGCTATGTCTGCCCCCGCTCTCCAGTATTCTGGTTCTGGGGCGTGACACCTGATCAGGGAGATCAGGTCGTATACTGTAAAACCCCTAAAATTCTACTAAGATGTTTTTAAAATAAATTGGTATTTACTTGTACTTCGTATTTATACATCGCATACAATTTTACATTTGTCGTCGCGCGCGAGTTTGCGATTCGTATTTTCTCGTCGAGTGCGAATATGTGCGAGGTACATATTTTCAGAAAAATATTTTATTTATAGATTCTATTTTTATGGAAAGTATAGTTTCCAAAATAAATATATCTGTCTGCAGTTGTTGCCAAAACCTTATTTTTTATATAATACAAAAGGGTAATTTATTTCGTTGTTTAAAAATAAGTAGTTTAGAAAAATTTTGGTTTATATAAAATATACTATTTGTGTGCGAGTGACATGAAACCTATTTCATGTCCACGTTTTTTTTCGAAAACAAATTGTAGTAGTTTTATTTAGTATAAAAATGTATTCTAAATATTTAAAGTGATTTTCGAAATTTAATTATTTCCATTATTTATTATGTCAAAAAAGATAATTGAAAATATTATTTAATTTAATATTTAGTAAATTATGATGATTAAATGGGAAAAGGTTTTATTGACCTTATTTGAATAGCTTTTAAATTTAAGATGGTTTTATCTAGATTAAATTTGGATGGGAATGAACGAGTTTAAATTGATTTGAATTAAATTATGATGATTTAAATAATCCTACTCCATATCCAACTCGGGGTCCTCACCTACTATATAACGAGAGCCCCATTATTCTCTTTTTCTTCATAATTTCACCATCCAACTCCTCCATAATTTTTTTCCATCCACAAACTACTCGTGCATCGTGTCCGTGTATGTGTCCCACTCTTATTCCATATTTACATCTACAATTGTTCCCGACACCGTGTCCGATAATTCCGGACACATCTCCGCTACATCGTCTCCACCTTCACCACTAACGTTCTCAACCAAAGCAACTTTCACCATCGTCATCCCGTCTCCCTACTATCGCTCGACTCGACCCCGTCTTCTCTGCCATACCCGCACCCCTCGACTGCGGCACCACCCACAACCTGGCCATTATGCCGTCCCGGCGTCCCCTACCTCATCGTCATCACCACCACCTTCTGGAAACTGCTCCCCGACACACCATTAGCACCCTCCGCAACAGACCGGAAAACCCTATGCTGCCGGACCAACCATCATCGCCACCACAAAATTTTACAGCCACCACCGCCACCTATACCGAATCCCCATCGACACCACCACCGTGGCCGACCCGACAGCCACGGCCTCCACCAACACCCAGACTCCTCTTCCCTGTCACCATCACCACTACCGCCATCAACCACCACCGGCACCACCACCAAGAAAAACCCAAATCAAAGAAATCAAAACCCAACTAACTCACCTCGCCGCTGACCCGAGCCTTGCCGCTGCCCCCATCTCCTTCTCCTTCCTCCGAGTCCCCTCCATCGCTGGAACCACCCCCGAGCGACCAGAGGGCCTAATCCCGGACCCGCGCGCCTGTACCACCATCCGGTTCCCCAGAGCTTCCAGCCGGCCGCCCCTTCTGTCGACTAAGTCTGGCGTCCGCCGCGGTCGCGAGCCCACTGCTGGCCGCAAGCCCATGTGCCTTCCCGCGAGCTGTGCAGCTGGACGAGCCGGCCACATCTACGACCCGTCCGTGCCCGGCCGCCGTTCCACCGGAAACCCTCACCGCCACCGCCTTCACGAGCAACCGCCGAGCGTCCACGAGCGGTGACTCCGTCGCCCGGTGTCCGCGAACACCCACCGCCGCTAGTAGGCTTCCGTCACCCTGCGTGTACCGACTCCCCTCCGGTAATCTCTCCTCCCATTCCCCTCTTCTCTCTCTCTCTCTCTTCCCCCTCCCGATCTCTACTTTTCCCAATTCTCTCTCTCAACCCCTTTCTTCCTTTCTTTAAGGAACTGTGCTGTTTATGATTAAACATTATTTATTATTATTATTATTCCATTATTATTATTAATATTATTATTATTATTATTATTATTAGTTTTATTATTATTATTATTATTATTATTTATTGGCTATATTGATAGTATATGTATACATTATTATTATTACTATTATTTTAATTGAACAAATATTTTCTAACAAATTTAAAGTTAATTTTTAAAACACTAAAATATTCTTTTCGAATTATATGTACATATATAATTGACCAGTTATACTTTTTGGTCTAAATGATTTAGAAGTATTTTTAAATATTTATCTAAAATAGATATTTTAAATTATAAAATTTAGTATTCACGTTAATCATATTTTACAACTTAGAGTATTTTGACTAATAAGTTATAATTTTCGAAATTATTATATATGCATATTGTCGAAGTATTTTTGTAAATGAATTTTTACAAGTAAACATGCTTTTAAAGTAATATAATTATTTTCTAAGAATTTGTATATTTATCTACTCCACAAATTCTTCTAATTATCCTCATTACTCATAACTAATCATGCTTGCCTATTTTCTCGTGACCTCGAACCCTACACGTCGACCATGGCTATTTGACTATTGAAACACGACAGAACATTGCACCACCAGGCGACACACCGGGCAAGATACCTTGCCATCATTTACTGTTTATAAATTAGTCTGCATTTTATTTATTGCATATCACTGTGTATTTATTTTCAGTTCTTTTAGCTGTACCATATTTATAGTTCCCGAATTACTGCCTGCTCAGTGATATTAGCTGTATTTTATTATTATCCTTTGATTGCATATGGACCTAGAGTTAAGGGACTACCACTAGTTTAGTGCATTACATAAACTTTGACACTGATGTGCCACGAGATGTGTGAATTGCGAGTAGCATATACCATCCGAACTTGCGTGTTGGCTGATCACTGATGCGTATAGGACGTGCGTTATGTCTAACTATCAATAGTTGTATGTTAGAAGACTTGACGGTTAGTAGTGTTACATGGTCGTGGATGCGACATGATAGGTGCATTGGGTGGGGAGACCATTACCTGACGTATGGGCTTCTTTGCACTTCCCTTATTACCTGTACGCTCCTCTGGAGACGCAGGCTCCAGGTGCCCTCTAACGTTTTCCAGAGCGTTATGGACGTAGCCCCTTGCACATGCTGCCCTCTGATGATCTTCGGACGTTACGGACGTAGGCCCCTGGTGCCCTATATGGAAACTATGTCGATCCTATTTACAGCCAGGGCGCATGCGTCGAAGGATTGTTTTTCAACTGCATGATCACTTTAGTACGGTTAGGTTACCTTATTTATGTCTTGTCACTTTCTTCGATTGTGGCATATTTTATATCCAGTATTTATATGGCATATTCTTCCTGTATCTTGTCACGTCCCTCTGAGGACCTGGTTATCTCGTCAGGTGTGTGCTCTTGTCTTTCGCAGGTGATCTAGCTCTAGCCGTGGTCATCGCTATTTCTTCGAGGATGATTGCACTTGGATCGTCTTTGCTTCGCTCGTCAAAATCATTCTTTTATCATGTATTTCTTTTCATTGTTGGTAGTGAATTTGTCTCCGTCCAACTACATGTACCAATGACAATTCATAGATTATATTATATCTTTTATTCTTATATTTTGTGTAGATGAGATTAGTCCTGGTTCTACTGCATTTTACAGCTTACGTATATTTATTATACGGCTGGCATGTCTACGTTCCTAGTCCTACATATTTTGGGACTGGGGTGCTACATATACCAAGAGCAGCCGCGACGCCACTTTCGAGCAGATTTTGGTAGGAGCTATGGCAGCGGAGGACGATCTTGGGCTGAAGGAGAAGAGGACGCGAGACACTCAGGGAGCTAGTGGCAGTGCGGGCCCGGCCAAGAGGCTCCACCTACAGATTCAGCAGCAGTATCCGCAGCAGATGTTCTACTTACAGATTCAGCAGCAGTATCCACAGCAGATGTCCCACTTACAGATTCAGCAGCAGTATCAGCAGCCGAGGGTCTACCTTCAGCAACAACAGTTTCTGGACCGTGTACCCTTTCAGCAGGTACAACAGCAGCAGAGGCAGCAACTGGCCCCGGGACAGCAGCTTGTTATCCATTGCCCCTTCTGCAAGAAATCAGGGCACGATTGGGGCGAATGCCGAAGAAGCTGGGCAGATATTTGCTTTGCGGAGGATCCGATCATCGGCTGAGAGAGTGTCCTGAGTCATTTGGACGGACAGTTCAGGGACCATGAGCCAGGGCTCCGGTGGGCCAGCAGAAGGGATTACCCTTACCAACTCAGCAGCAGAGTTACATGCAGCATTAGCAGCAGGCCAGGGGAAGCCAGCAGGGGCAAGCTTTCGCCAGGACAGTCAAAGATGCACAGGCTATTGGAGATCTTGTTGCAGGTTCCATTCTTCTCGATTCTATTTCCACAATTGCCTCTTATAACTGTCTTGAAATTCGATTCCATCCGTTCCTTGTTGATTGATCAATTTTATTCTGTTGTCCTTGTGATATAATTGATTTTCTTCTGAGATAAATCATACGGGCTAGGTCACCTCACTTATGGGATCTAGAATCTTCGATAGTCGTGTTAGCTGGCATAGTGAGGACATATAGTCAGATTTTGGACGTATTTCTCGGGTGTGGAAATTTAAGGTTTTTTGCTGCCAACCATACGGTAATACGAAAATTTTAAATACCACGATTCTTGAGGTATGTACGTTAGTCAAGGACTCTGTGATTATCGTAGCTTGCTCACTAGCTTGACGAAGTTTCTGAGTATCATAATTTTGGACAGACGCATATGATTGTCGAACTGTGTGATTTAAGACTATGATTGTGGGGGTGTTTGACCTAGAAGGAGTACTACCATCTTAATTTCGAGGACGAAATTTCTCTAAGGAGGGTAGACTTGTAACACCTAGTTTTTTAAATGAGGGAAATTTTGAAATTTTGTGATTTAATTATTTATTTATGATATTTAAATCGTAATATGATTTTTGGTGATTTTTAATCATTTTTAAACTATTTAAAAATCGTGGCTTGTGATTTTGATGTGCTGCTAGTGAAACCCTAGAGACTGTCTGACCTAGAGCCTAACCATGTGATTGGGATATTTATTTATCATTTTTAGCCTAGGGGTAATTTGGTCATTTTGACTTATTGGAATTAATTGATTAATTATTGGACTGATGGTTGTTAATTTTGACTTTTACTAGTTACGACTTAAGAGACTAACCTAGATGTTGACTCTAGCTTTGGTGACTTGAATAGCATGGTGGGACCCTAGTCTAACTTAAGTCAACCCAATTTTAGTCATTTATAATCTAGTTTCAATAGGAGGAATGAAGACTAGGTTCAATGGCTTATGACTTAGGAATTTATTTCCATGACTCATGCAACTTGGCCCAAGGCCATGCCATGAAACCCTAACCCTAATTTCAGCCATAGTGGTCGACCAACATAGGTATTCCCCTCTATATAATCTCTTATTCCCTTGTTCTTGCCTCTTTTGTGTTGAACCAACTTTTAGAAAGGAAAGGTAATTCCCATCTTCCCAAATTCATAATAAATCCATTTCAATTCCTTTTTGATCCAAATCTTTTGCAATAGAGTCTAATCATCCTCTATTTGATGTTCATTGAGAGTGATTTCAGTTTGTGAGCAATTTGGAGGATTTGGCTAGCAACGGAAATCAATCAATTTGGGGCTTTTCTTGGTCATTTGCACCCTATAGGTAAACCCTTCAAATTATAATTAAATTCTATTTTCTTTGCATGGTAGCCTAGATCTAGGTGTCCCCTAGCTGTCCCTCAAATTTTGTTAGAAATCGTGTCCGTTTGGTGTCCGTATTGGACACATGTCAATGTGTATATGCAAGTGTTTGATAGAATGCCACTTAGGAATGGATTTTCGTATTTTGCTAAACTAATTTCATGAAAATGTAGATCTATATGTGCGCTTTCATTCTTCCTAGGTCTGAACATAAATTCGTGTCATTTTTGTGTCAAAAATAGGCACGGACACGCTGCACGACACGCGTGTGCGCTGTCCTGCTACCCAACGTTTATTGCGGACAAGACACAGCCCGAGATACCACGAAACTTGGTAGACACGTGGGGGCAGTATCTGCGAATGTGCCCCCCAAGTTTCGTGGACTCACGTGTCGTGTCGGATTCCCTTCAAAAACCTACCTGTACTGAATTACACTGTTACGCACGCGCGCGAACAGTGGCTTCTGACACGGCCTTCGTGTCGTGTGTAGACACAACGAGGACACATCGTGTTGTGTCGACCTGGTAGCCCTACAGTTGGGCTACCCGTGTCCAAGTGCACGAGGTGTCAGATGCTTCGTGTCGTGTCCAATCTTTTGGGGACTGGCCGCACGAGGCAGTGCACTCGAGTGCTCTGTGCAGTGTTTGTTTTGTTTGGGACACTTCATGTCCAACTTTATGGACACGACACTACCTGTAAAGCATGCTCATGTGTACACGACACAATACCCACTATTAATTTGATGTTTTGCTGAGTTTTCAAATTCGAAATTTGGTTTTATCCTCCTTCTCTGATACATGTTGTTCTTCATATAATTTATAGTTTTAAAATGTAATTTAAACATTAAATTATGGTTAATTAGATGTTATTTATATATGTACACATCTGAGATTCATGTGGGCTTAACTGGAAGTCGAATGATGCATGTTGGGTTAGGTTTAGGGTTTTCAAAGGTCTGATACTCTAAATGTTCTGATACATGAATATGTTCTCTGTTTATGTACTGAGTTTAGGCTTCATATTAGTATATTATATACTCTACTGTGATGTAAGTTATATATATTTTCATTTCCTAAAATAAAGCTTGATACTCCTTGTTAAAACCTGGAACTGATACCTAACAATGAGACTTTGGGTTTTTGAAATATGATGAGACGTTTAAATCTTAGTTGGCTTGAACATGAGATTTAGGTTTTACATCCATGAATGATTTGTAATATAGGTGGCTGAACTTGTTTTCAAGCTTTATACATATATTTTCGGAGAATATGCATGTGTATTGAGTACAGGCATGATATTACGTTAGATATGTAATGTCCTCTATTGTAGGATACTAAACTGTGTTAGGGTTCAATGTTGATATGTTAATACATTAGATTATAATATACAGTACAGTAGATGCTAACCTGAGATCATGTTGATGGTGTTGGTGTGTGGGTGACTGAGTTTTCCTGCAAACTGAACCTTACTATGCAAACTGAGATACATATACCCATTAACCTTACCTATCCAACTACACATAGCCATGTAACCCCTTCATCATAATCTGAACGTACATCACCATGTAACCCCTATGACATTCACACATGTGCACACATACTCTTACACCCTAAATCTTGACACTAACTTGTATGTTGACACCACACACACTATGTATATATTGCTACTCATATGTTAACCCTTTGCATGTACCCCCCTAACACCCATCACACTGTCCATACCCCATGTACATGTGACACTCAATACACACCCTGTATATACATGACAGCATAGATACCATGCTAGCATAGTTTACATTTTCCTACTGCCTTGTATACAGGCATTAGCCCACATGTGTATGCTTACCTATTGTATATATATGTAATGTATAAATAATGCAACATTGAGATGGATGAATGAATGCATTGTAATATGTAAAATAATAAATGCATTAATGAAAGTCATATATGGATGAATCAATCAATCAAAAGTATAAGTAAAATACAATGCTTGTAATGAATGTTAACATGTATAATGCACATGGTAGTTGAATGCATGAGTGCATGAGGTATGTATAATCTAATGCAAGCATGAATACAAAGTAAATGTAATATAATAATGTATGTAATGTATGTATTATATATATATATATATATATATATATATATATATATATATATATATATATATATATATATATAAATATATATATATATATTATATATATATATATTTTATATATATATATATATATATATATATATATATATATATATATATATATATATATATATATAAATATATATATATATAATATATATATATATATATATATATATATATATATATATATATATATATATATATATATATATATATATATAAATGTATATGATGATGAGATGATTGCCTATATATACTTGTATGTTTACATACTTTGAGTGTGTATATATATATATATATATATATATATATATATATATATATATATATATATATATATATATAAATCTGGGTTGATACCTTATGTTAGCCTTGTGATTGTGCTTGGATGCTAGACTAGGCTTTGTTAGGCTTAGTGAGACTTGCTGGGTTAGGACTTGACCTAGTTGACTAGTGTGGTTGACTAGAGTTAACCAAGTGTTGACTTTAGTCTAGTTTGATCTAGACAGCATGCAGATGCATTGTACATTTCATTATTCATCCCCTGTATACATGTTGACTTGTGTTGCTCTAAATAGGAGTCAGATACCTCATCTCGGACAGTATATTCTCACAGATATTCACATCGCAGGCGAGTACATTCTCTGATCATTTTATAACTTGCTTAGGATTATATTCCTGTTCTAGATAACCTTATTTGATACTGTCACGATATTATCACGGATTGGTACTATATGGATCCCTACATTGAGAAGTTATCCCCTCGGGAGCATCGGATACTTCATGTCATATAATTCATGTACATCATGTATTCCTGGCTCTCATGTTATTCATGTTTTTTATGTGCTTCATGTACGTTCATGTACGCTCGTGTACTCTTATGTGCTCTCATGTACGGTCATATTTCTCATGTATTTCATGTGTAACCTATACTTCATGTGTACCCCTTCATGGGCCTTCATGTGGAATTTATGTGCACTCAGTTCTGAGCCCTCATGTATACTTCATGTACACCCATCTATGGGCTTTCATATGAAAATCATGTGCGTAACATAACTTGTCTGGATCTTTGTGTATTGATTGGGGTATGGGGGAGTATAAATAGTCATGTGAACAATTTCAAAGTAGTATATCCATATGAGCCTCTTTAGTATATTCATGTGCAAATCCAGCCGTTTACATGTCGACTCTGTACTCTACATCACTAGTCACTGATAGTTCTCTACTTATAGTAGATATTTCCATTACAGTTCTCTCTATTTACATCATGTACATTCTTTCAGTTTTCATATATCGTACTCTTTTTTATGTCTATATGTCCTAACCTGCTATGATCTGTGTGATATGTATTGTGCTCGCTCCCATCCTGACTGGACCTATTGAAAATTTTACAAAGGATGACGAGGAACCCTGTACCCCTTACTATGGAGCTTGCCTAGATGACACTCGCGACCTGGACCCTTGGAAGGTTCAGGCAGTGGCTGAGGATGATACCCATGCATAGTATAGATAGATTAGACTATTCTTTTTTTATGTTAGTTGTTGTCTTTGATTTCAGAGTTGTATTATTATGGAGATGTTGAGACTTGTGTTTGTTAACTTTGATTTATTTCACTTCTGTTTGTAACTCAGTTTTGAGGATTTCTTATCTATTCTATCGTGCTATATTCTACCTATAGATTGTGATTGAGTTGCTTCTGTGACTTGGCCTCCAGTTGGAAAGTATTTTATATTGTGTTAGTTATGTTCATGACCTAGAACAGCGTTCTAACGCTGACACTGCGACGTAGGCTGGGCAATGTTACGTACTCGTACCCTCACAGTGGGTGCCGATCATGACAGGTAGGGAATCAGGTCCTCGTTGTGAACCTCGTATGAGCCTCGGATCTGATTAACAATCAGCTGCGAGTCGTCATACGCTTCCAGGTACTTGACCCCCACCTCTTTTGCGAGTTGGAGTCCGATGACTAGAGCGTTATATTTGGCTACGTTGTTTGAACAAGGTTCTGTGAAAGAATATGCCCGATTAACCACCAGTCCAGAGGAAGAAATTAATACTACTCCGACTCCAGCGACGATATCACCTTGTGGCCCCGTTCTTGAAGCACCGTAAAAGAACATTCACCAAATGGCATCATGTGACGTCATGTTTGAGGCAACAACTTTGTCAGGGATTTCTTCATAAATTTTGGCTATTTCTGAGCCTGGATGGGCTACTCAGAAGTCGGCCAGGGCTTGACCTTTGACAGCCTTTTACGGAACAAAAACCATATCGTAGGAGGATAACAATATCGCCCAGGTGGCTAGACGAGAACTGAGTGTGCCTGGTTTGCTCATGAGAACCCTGAGAGGATTAACTCGTGAGACAACATGGATGGTTTGTCCTGTCACATAGTGTCGTATTTTCTGAATGGCAAACACTAGGACAAGCAACTCCTTCTCCACGGCGGTATACCTATGTTCTGGTCCTACCATCATTCGGTTGAGATAGTAAATAGCTTGTTCATGTCCCGCATCATTATTCTGTGCTAGCAGAGCACCGAAGGAGTGTTCCATCGCCCGTGCATAGAGCAGGAAGTGCTTTTCGGCGACCGAGGCTACCAGAACTGGCAAATTCGTCTGGTATTCCTTAATGTCATCAAAGGCACGCTGACATTCCTCGTTCCATACGAAAGAGACACCTTTCCTTATGAGTTGAGTGAAGGGTTGACATCGTCCTGAAAGCTTAGATATGAACCTCCTAATGTAGGTTAGTCTTCCCTGAAGGCCGCAGAGTTCACGGAGGTTCTTCGGTGGACTCATCTCCAGGATTGCTTTTGTTTTATCGGGATCTATGTGAATGCCCCGGGAAGTAATGACGAAGCCCAAGAACTTCCCGCTGGACACACCCAGGAAAGACTTGGTGGGATTCATCTTCAGATTGTACGCTCGCATGAGGTTGAACACTGTTCTCAAATCATGTAAGTGATTTGGAGCGGCTTTTGACGGCGATGTCGTCAACATAACATTCCACCGTCTTGCACAAGTGATCTCTGAAGATGACGCTCATAGCACGTTGATATGTAGCACTGGCGTTCTTCAGGTCGAAGGGCATGACCGTATAACAATACATGTCGATCAGTGTTCGAAATGACGTATGCTTCTCATCATCAGGAGACATTTTGATTTAATTATAGCCTGAAAAGCCATCCATAAAGAACATGCGCTCGAAGCCACACGTATTATCGATCATTATGTCGGTGATCGGAAGAGGGAATTCATCCTTAGGGAATGCCGCATTCAGATTGCGGAAGTCGATGCAAATTCAAATCTTTCCATTCTTCTTGATGATTGGTACTATGTTAGCTACCCAGTCTAGGTGCTGCTCTTTACGGATGAAACCATTAGCTATAAGCTTGTTTACTTCTGCTTCAATAGGGTTCATGATGTCAGGACGAAACCGCCGCTGTTGTTGTTTGACTGGTCTTGCGTTCGAATAAATGTTGAGCATATGAAGTGCGATCCCGGGATTCAGCCCTTACATGTCTTCATAGATCCAAGCGAAGACGTCGATGTATTCTCTGACGAGTTGCAACAGCGACTCTCGTTCATCGTCCGTCGGGCTTTTACTGACGAAGATTGGCTTTGTAGAGGATTCATCACCAAGGTCAACTTGCATGACCTCATCTTCAGTGGGAGGGTCTCGTAGTTCAAAGTGCTTCTCCTATTGTACATCCAGTTGTTGGACCCATGGTTCCAACTCAAGCGATTCGAGTAGATCTTCGTCTTCCTCTTCAATATCAGCGAATGTCATGTTGACAGATAATGTCTGCCTAAATATATCTCCAATGCTGCCATCGGAGTCGTAAGTAGATGACTCGGACGAATGAGAGTGCCACTCGCATTCTTCATCGGAACTCTCGGGCGTTGTTGCTGGTGTAACATACCCGAGGCCGTATCCGGATTTGTGATAATAGTCCTGACGTTTCCCAGCCGGTGCTGACAGCTATAGAGGCAATTGTCGACCGTTGTCGTAATTCAGACCCGGGGTAGCCTCCATGTCGTACCCCTGCTTTTGCATAAAGTACTTGGCTTGAGGACTATACAGGTAGAGCGGTAATCTTCCAGCGTCTGGTTCGAGACCGAACTCTTGTGGCATGAAAGATTGAGGACCTTCTTTTCGGCCAAAGATGATCATGTGACCCCTTTCACTTCTGCCTGGGACCACTACCAAAATCTGTCAGATTAGCGACGTTTGTAAACGTCGCTAATACCGACCAAAACTTTGCTAATATAAGTTAGCGACGTTTCTAGCATCATTTTGGAAACGACGGAAAAAAGCGTGTCGCTAATCATTAAAACGTCGCAAAACGTCGCTACGGCGACGTTAATTAGCGACGTTACAAACGTCGCTAAGTAGCGACGTTATTTGTGACGTTCATTTGTGGTCGCCATTTAGCGACGTTTTGGCGAGGAAAGATTTTTTTGCCACGTCAGCAATTTAGCGACGTTATTAGCGACATTCATAAATGTCGCTATGTAATTAGCGACGCTAAGAACGTCGCTAAATTAAAAATAAAAATAAAAAATATACAGAATCCAGAATACAAATGGAGCTGGAGCTAGAGATACAATCAAGAGATTGACACAGTACTAATTCATATATGTTTTGTAATTCCAAAAAAAAACAAACTAGTAGATAGTCCAATACAAAATATATCCATAAAGCAAGTACAGCTGGTAATAAGTACTAATAGTCTGATACAAACTATATCCATAAAACTACACTACACTAATGACAACCAGGCAGCTCACACAAATGCTCAGTGATACGATCACGCAACCACTTCGAATAAATGGGATCGACGGTGCCAGGAGAGATGCAGTCCACTGCAGGTGCTGGATGAATGGAACTCCCGGTCTCACTATCTACCGGTGCCACTTCCTCCTTAACAGTAGGAGGAGCCACCTCAGCATTCAGTATTTCTCTCAAACGACGTGCCGCTGCTCGGGTCATGGGTGCCATCTGGTAAGATCGATATTCACAAAGAATATAATTGTAACATAAGCAAGCTAACTAAAGGAACCATTGTCTCGTTTGAGTACATTTTCGAAAGCAGATAAGAATGTTATATTCGATTTTTTGCCAAGTGTGAGAACGGATGGCTCAGAACACAACCCAAAATTCATTCTAGCATACATTAGTGTGAATCGTCTATGTTCTGTATATATGGTGTAGTATATGTTCTTATCGTATCTAGTATCTGAAGAATGTAACAGAATCAAGATGAACTAACATAATGTAATACTAAGACATCATCTACTACTATATAAGATATAGTGATAGGTTATCATATTATCATTGTCGTGGGATGAGGGTCGGAGGACAGTCAACTTTATCTACGACTACATAGTTTCTGCCTCGCCAGTCGAATAGCTGCAGGGACTATGTCCTGATCACCATGTCGTACCGTAGATTAATGCAAATGGAGCTGGAGATGGAGCCAAAATACAGAATCTAAAATACAAATATCCAATCCCTGGGTTCGCCGAAAATACAAAAACAAAGATTGACACACAGTACTAATTCATATATGTTTTAAGTGTGAGAACGGATGGCTCAGAACACAACCCAAAATTCATTCTAGCATACATTAGTGTGAATCATCTATGTTCTGTACATATGGTGTAGTATATGTTCTTATCGAATCTAGTATCTTAAGGATGTAACAGAATCAAGATGAACACACAAAATGTAATACTAAGACATCATCTACTATAATAACAGAATCAAGATAGGTTGTCGTATCATCATTGCCAAGGGATGGAGGTTAATTGGAGGAAGTTACTGCAGAAAGTAAAGACCGGCATGAACTGACGCACGAAAATAAGGAGCTCAAAGCTGGAACAAGTTGTGTTTTGGAAAAAGAACTCTTGTAAACTCTTTGTTCACAAAGCAAGCTATAATTAAAGAATACAGAACAAGTATCGAGTTCGTAACTCAAGTATAGAGTTTACAAGAGTTATAAACTCGATACTTGTTCTGTATTCATTATATCTTACTTTGTGATCAAAGAGCTTACAAGAGTAGAACATCCAAAACACAACTTTACTTGTTACAGCTTTGATCCCCTCCTTTTCGTGCGTCAGTTCATGTTAGTCTGCACTTTCTGCATTAACGACCACAAGTTTTATGTTCTTTAACGATATATTTCACATGCTTAATTGCCAAGTGTGGGGATGAATGGCTCAGAACACAACCTAAAATTCATTCTAGCATACATTAGTGTGAATCGTCTATGTTCTGTACATATGGTGTAGTATATGTTTTTATCGTATCTAGTATCTGAAGAATGTAACAGAATCAAGATGAACTCACATAATGTAATACTAAGACATCATCTACTACTATATAAGATATAGTGTTAGGTTGTCATATCATCATTGTCGAGGGATAACGGTCGGAGGACAGTCAACTTTATCTACGACTACATAGTTTCTGCCTCGCCAGTCGAATGGCTGCAGGGACTATGTCCTGATCACCATGTCGTACCGTAGATTAATGCAAATGGAGCTAGAGCTGGAGCCAAAATACAGAATCCAAAATACAAAATAGAGAATCCAATCCCTGGATGGCCGTATCTAGAATAATACCAATCCAACCCATTTTATGAATAAAATGTTACCAATTAACCAACCAATAAAACTACTTGTTACAAATATCGGCACTATCGGTGCTTTCGAATCAGAGTATCAGATTTTTCGGTGTCGAAAAACAAATAATTATTATTAAATTATCATATTTTTTGGCACAATAGGAGTCCCTGACCAAGCCCCCCCTCCCGCACCCCCTCTCCCCTACACCACCCCTAACCCTAACCGGAACCCTATCCCTAGCCCCTCCCCCACCAGCCCCCCTCCCCTCCCCAGCCCCCCTCACCCCCCTGCTCTCCTCCCCCACCAACCACCCCTAACCCTAACCCTCCCCTCCCCAGCTCCCCCCCCCCTCACCCCCTACTCCCCTCCCCCACCAACTAACCCGAACCCTAACCCTCCCCTCCCTCCAGCCTCCCCCTCCTCACACCCCAGCAGCCCTCACCCCCCCTCCGCCCCTCACCCCCCCCCCATGCACACCCACCCCTAACCCGAACCCTAACCCTCTCCTCCCTCCAGCCCCCCTCCTCACCCCCAGCCGCCCTCACCCCCCTGCCCCACCCCCCACTCACCACCCAACCACCCGCATCCCCCCTGCCCCTCCCCTCCATCGAACCATTCCTCACCCCCCAACCACCCGCACCCCCCTCCTGCCCCTCCCCCCGAGCCACCCGCACCCCCCCAACCACCAACAACCAAAATAGAGAGAGAGGGGAGTCACGTACCGAAGAGGGAGGAGAGTCGCCGGAGAGAGTGAGAGTCGCTGGAGAGAATGATAGCGCCGGAGAGAGTGAGAGCACCGGAGGGGGGAAGGAGAGAGAGTGAGAGAGTAAAATGGTAGAAATAAATCATTGGGGGAAATTTAATTAGAATTTAGCGACGTTCATTTTAACGTCGCTATTAGCGACGTCATAGCGACGTTTCACGATGACTAACTCATGTAACTAATTTACGTCATTGTCACATCGCTATTTTCGTTGTTAGTAGTGACTATTAGCGACATTTCACTTAAACGTCACTAATGTGCAAAATTTAGCGACGTTATGCGAATGTCGCTAAATTTACATCGCTAAGGGAGCAGATTTTAGTAGTGGACTAGAAAGTAAGCGCCTTTAATAGGAACAAGTTGATTTACGGTATGGACGGTTGTCACCTGTGTGTACAGGTTAAGGTCTAGACAGTCTCGTGCAGCATACATGAGATTAAGCTTATCACACTTAGAATAGTCCAACGGCAGCCTCTTATTGATGAAATAAGGAATTTTTTCCACAGGGATTACATCATCAGGAGAGGGACTATCCACATGTGCAATCCGGTACTTGGCGAGTTCTACGTCCTCTTCGACTACCTCCTGCGAGACCGGAGGTTGGAACACTGTCTTGGGCAACTTGACCACCAAGGGTTCAACTTGCGGTATTGGCTTGCCTGAGGGTGTCGGATCGACACTTGGTTGCCGGCTCGTCTTGGGAAGACGGATGACAATTGGCTCGGCAGGGGACTTTGTGTCTTCCGGTTGCCTTTGAGTAGATTTTGGCAATCGGATCACCATCGGCGTCACATCGGATCACCATCAGCCCTATGATGGGTTTTGGCTCCTGGCTGGATCTCAGGAGCCGGATGACCATTGGTTCCAACTGTGCAGCTGGAGTGGAGGAACCGAGCACCTCTTTATGCAAAGTTGCGACAAGGGGTGCGGTTTTGCCCGATTTACGGGCCTGGAGATGAATTCTCAAGGGTTCCTCTGTCCCTGTGATGGCCTCCAATTCGTCAGTTATGTGTTTTTTGGATTCGTCATATAGACAAGCCTCCTAAGAGTAATAAGATTCAACCCCTTTGAAGGGATCGATGTCGACAAATTTAGTCTTCACGAAGCCGTACTTACATACTTGAAGAACTGGTGAAGGGTAGATATGTAACGCCCCAGTCCCAAAATATGTAGGACCAAGTACGTAAACATGCCAGCTGTATACATACGAAGTACAGGGGCCTTGTATGTATACATAAGCTGTAAAATGCAGTAATCCAAGACAACTAAATCTCATCCACAATGAAAAGAATAATAATACAAAAATCAACTTGAATATTTATGATACAATCGTTGGGCGAAGACAAAGTCCACTACCAACTATCTCAATAAAAGAAATGTACAAGAATCGGTCAAGACAAACCAAGCGCAATCGTCTTCGAATGAATGGAGAGAATCACGGCCTTGGCTAGAACACCTGCAGTGAATCATGAAAGCACACACCTAGGGAATAACCAGGTCCTCAGACGAACGTAGCAAGATACAGGAAGAACAAGCTAAAATGAACTGTCAGAATAATAAAATAATATATAAAAGACTATCCTAGACACAATTATGCAAAAGAGATTCTAACCGCCTAATGTGCAATTTAGAGGACAACTTTCATTTGCATGGGTGGAATTTTAGGCTATGTGTACATAACTGGCATCCAGTCATCCGTATCCGTCCGTAACGTCCAAAACGTCAGAGGACATCTGCAAATAAATTGCTACAGTTCCATCCGGAGACTGTGGTTTACCTGTTTGGCTTCCCATACGCACTAGCGACTGTCCTCCCCCAATATTCCTATACTGTTCAAGTCATGTCCATGGCTCGTCCAATTTTGTAACTGCTTGAGTCTCTAAAATTCTAGTCATAGCAGTTACGATCATCTATCCGTCACACGACTTTAGAGAGGGCCAGTCCATAAGTCGTGCCCCTAGCAACATGTCTCCAACCGTGTAGTGTGTGTGTCATGGCCAAGGGAGATAAGGATATCCCCCAACAAGAAGGTAGTCCGCTAACACTAAGTTAACATGCATATAGTAAAGTAAAACGACTAATAGAGTCGCTTGCACCCAAGTGTGGCTTGGACGCACAATTTATAACAAAGGAAACTAACAATATGAAATAAAGTAAATAATACGGAATAATAAATAATATGACAGTAAATTAGCAAGGCATACTTGCCTGTTGCGACGCCTGGTGAGCTGTCTGGTGTAGTACAATAAAGGTGGCACAAGATCGACTTCGGTGTTACAACTACGCAAGACGACCTCTCAGTTTGATTTAAAGTTGATCGGCGTGATATGATCATATCGGCACAGAAATAGTCCTAGACGTCAAAACTATGCAAGATAATTTCAGATAATGGTACGGACCATGTCATTAAGTCCGGAATAGTCAAATTAGCAAGGGACAATATAAGGTAGTCCAGAATTCGGAAGAAGATGTGAATATAACTAGCCACGAATAAGAAGAGAGATGTATATATAAATATATAGCTATTTTGGAAAATATATGTTATATTGAAAACTATATTTTATTAGTCAAACTATTTTGGAGAAATACTTTGAAAATCTAAAATATCTTTTGAAACCTTAATTTTATAATATTATAGTTTTAGGTCAAAAGTCATATTAAAAATACCTCAAAAATAAAATAATATATTTTAGGCTTCATAATCTAGTTTGAAATGAAGGTCACTATACTTTTGTTACAAAATAATTTCTAGAAAATTATTTAATATACATATTTATTAAAAATAATTATAGTTAAAAAAAATACTGGTGATAAGAATAATAATAGTAATAATAACAAAATTAATGATAATAATAACCTAACATTAATATTTCTATTCATTATCTTGGTCAACTGATAATAATAATAATAATAATAATAATAATAATAATAATAATAATAATAATAAAACCAACTGAACACCAAAGGAACCAAAAGAAAGAGATGAAGAGAATGAGACAAAACAAACATAAAATAAACAAAACAAAAATAAATTAATACCAAACATTTACTCTTTTAGAGTTCTCTTCCCTGCGTCCTTTCTTGGAGAAAGAGAGAGAGACAAAGAGGTCGGGGAAACGAGAGCAGAGGAAAGAGGGGAAGAAGAGGAACTGGAAAGGAGGGCTCGTCCGGCGGCTCGTCCAACGGATGGCACTGGCGGAGGCGCGGCGGATTGCGACGCTAGGACCCGGCTGCTACGGGCGGAGGCAGCGGTGCTACGACGAGGAGGTGGAGGTAAGGGAAGCGGAGGAATGGGGAGAGGCCGACGGGCGGCCGGATCTTGGCGAAGGAAGCTGCGGCGCGCCTCCGGCGAGAGGAAAGGGGAGGCACCGGGAGCGAGGCGGCAGACTCGATGTGAGGCGCGGTCTCGGTTGTCACGCCCCAGAACCAGAATACTGGAGAGCGGGGGCACACATAGCCAGCTACGTATATTGAAATGAAAACCACCTCGATATACGATCATGGCTGTCTAGATATATGAGGGTTTACTACAAGCCAACAGTCTCTTATGGTCATGAACAAGCCAAATGTCTCAATCACAAGCAAGTAAGTAAGGTCGCAAGATGTATGATCATTAAATATACAATAATAAGGCGTCCCAAATATTACATATTCAGCTGATCATGAAGCTAGTCGTTACAAAATGTTTGGACTAGCAAGAGTTTAGTCGTACATGATCAACCCTAGGATTTGTTAATCATGTTTACAGCCCGTAGGCAGACAGTAAGTAAAAGTGCATCGAGCTAACAGGTGCTCGTCGGCTAAACGCCTCAAAAGAATAATTTTACAGTAACATGAGCGAAACAAAATAGAAAACCCACTCGTAGCCCGGGTTTCTTCTAGTCGCCACCATTGGGCTGGAAGCTTGGTAGATCCTCGGGAGCTGCTCCAAAATCTGGCCACACAAAACCAGCTGGGTCAACCCCAGAAAGAGCAAGTGCCACAAGGGGGCCACGAAATAAGAACAAAAGCCAGCAATCAGCACAAGAAAATCTAATATTAAAATTAAAACTTACGAAAATATGGCAGGGTGATATACGACGAGATAACCATGGAACTATTCCGATAGCCAGATTACAACCCGTAAACCAAACAAGGACCGGGGTTGTAACCCTTCGTCTGAACAGAACTTGGTTTTCCACCATTTATCGGCAAGATAATAATGCAAGAAATCAAGGCAGGGGGCAATCTTGTACTGGATCAAGACATGGCTAAAGTGGTTATACTTCAATCAATCAATCATGGCCAAGCAAATACTACGGCTTACTACTTTAACTAACTAGGGTTATCACAGACCTAATTACTAACAAGATGCAGTGAGATTGTTCCACAGCCACAAGCCCTGCAGACCATCCAGGTTACCCAGGTCGAAAATTAGGGGTTGAATTCAGGTGGGTACATCGCCCGAGAGATAAATATACCCTTAGGTGACTTAGAGAGTGCAACACGCGACGGTGTGCTGGAAATATGCCCTACTCGACGGCAGGCTACAGATCCCAAGAGCGCCCAGGTAACGGGATTGCCTGTAGCTGTGTCATCTCTTCATGACTACTGTGTTATTCTAGTTATTAACCTTAATCCATTTTAGTAGGTACTCCTGACCGTAGTACTCAGGAGTCCCATCCTAGACATGATGCAAGACAGGACAAGTGGATTTAACAAACAAGCAAGAAAGAACTACCCACGGTGTCAAGGCAAGTCAAGTTAATTAGCCGTCGCAACAGCATTAAGATAAATCATGTCAGGGTACTTGTCAGGAGTGCGCCACGACGGGCCACTATCATGTCAGGTTGGTCATGTCAGGAGTGCACCACTACGGGTCACTGTCGTGTTATGCTAGTTCCTTGCCATACCATGCCATGTACAATAGTCATTCCAAACATATTAAGTAAAATCATGTTCATGACAAAAGGCGTAAGGATATAAAATGGGCGTAAAATATCTAATAAAATATCAATATACAGGGCTATAGAAGAGCCAAGCTTAAAGAAATAAGACCAACACTCCAAGAGCCAATGGGTTAAGCAAGGGGTCAGGGGAGCAGCGTACGCGCAAGAGCACGCACGCAGGGGAGCTGCGTACGCACAAAAGTCACGCACGCAGGGGAGCTGCGTACGCACAAAAGCACGCACGCAGGAGAGCTGCGTACGCACAAAAGGCACGCACGCAGGAGAGCTACGTACGCAAAAAGTCACGCACACAGGAGAGCTGCGTACGCGTAAAAACACGCACACAGAAGAGCTGCGTACGCGAAAAGTCACGCACGCAGGAGAGCTGCGTACGCGAAAAGTCACGCATACAAGAGAGCTGCGTACGCAAAAAGTCACGCACGCAAGAGAGCTGCGTACGCGAAAAGTCACGCACGCAGGAGAGCTGCGTACGCGAAAGTCACGCACACAGAAGAGCTGCGTACGCATAAAAACACGCACACAAAAGAGCTGCATACGTGAAAAGTCACGCATGCAGGAGAGCTGCGTACGCGTAAAAACATGCACGCAGGGGAAAGGATCTTCTTCTCCATGGCTGAGAAGAAGCTCTCATGGCTCCAAAACTTCAAAGCATCATAACTTGGCCATCCGAACTCCAAATCCGGATTTCCAAAGCTCCAACCAGGGTGGAATTGAACTCTCTTCCACATAGAAACATCAAAACCCATAAAAATCCAACCTAAATAGATCAAAATCATGCAAAATCAAAATAGGGAAAAATTAGATCTAGAACAATGGAGACTCCAAACCATAAAATACCAAGTTCTAATGTTGATCACCATGTCCTAATCTATCAAATGGACAAGTAAAATAGGGTTCTCATGTGGTGGCAAGGTGCACTTGCCTAAGGGTTGGTGTTGTGTAGAGGAAGGAGAAGAGTGTTGTGTAGAGGAAGGAGAAGAAGAAATTAATAGAGGTTTATGAGGAGAGAGAAAAAGTTGGTGGAGTTTTAAAGAGGGTGGGATGTGGTGTGTTGAGGGTGGAGCATAGGCTAAGGTGTTCCAATACATAATAAACCAAACCAAACCAAACCATCCCAATTAAAACCGAGCCATGTCAAAACCCGAAATACGAGAAACACCGAAATTCCACAAGTTAAGAAAAAATAAAAATACATGTCAAAATCCAGATACGAGTATAAATACGAAATACGGAAAATGAGGGTGACAACTCTACCCACCTTAAAAGAATTCCGTCCTCAGAATTTAATCAAGGAGCTAGAGATTGTCACGACAAGCTACATTGAGCACAGGCAAGCTACACTAAGCAGTTCAATCATACAATCATACAATGCAAGCAAGGAAGGGAAAACGTAAGGCATAAGAAAGACATTATACCTCACAAGTCAAACAGGTAGGGATATCTCGATCGGATCTCGTCCTCACGCTCCCACGTTGACTCACCTATAGAGTGATGACCCCAAGCAACACGGACTAATTTAATAGTCTTGTTCTTGAGTATCTTTTCCCTCCGATCCAAAATAGATACGGGCCTCTCCTCATACGAAAGGTTGGTACCAACAACCAATTCCGAATGCTCTAGGATGTGGCTCGGGTCCGGAATATACCGTCGTAATTGGGATACATGGAATACATCATGCACCTCATTTAGCGACGGCGGAAGAGCGAGACGATAGGATACATCTCCTACTCCCTCTAGAATATCGAACGGCCCTATATACCTAGGACTAAGCTTTCCCCGCACGCCGAAGCGAATGACGTCGCAGTTAGGCGAGATCCTAAGGAATACATGGTCGCCGACAGCAAATTCTAAGGGACGCCGATGAGCATCGGTCCAATGGCGCTGGCGGTCCTGGACAACTCGGAGGTGATCTCTGACCTTCCTGACCACTTCAACCGTCTGAGAAATCAATTCGGGTCCGAGCATCTGCCTCTCTCCGACATCGTCCCATGCTAGCGGGGATCTGCACTTCCTGCCATAAAGAGCCTCGAAGGGTGCCATCTGGATACTGACCTGATAACTGTTGTTGTACGGGAATTCCACCAGGAGCAGATGATTCTCCTATAAACCACCAAAGTCAAGGGTACAGGATCTCAATATATCTTCAAGAGTCTAGATTGTGCGCTCTGACTGACCATCCGTCTGCGGGTGATAAGCTGAGATGAACTGAAGGCGAGTCTCTAAACTCTTCTGCAAGCTGTGCCAAAAGTGTGATGTGAATCTTGAATCCCTGTCTGAGGTGATGCTGACTGGCACACCGTGAAGCCTGACGATCTGCCTGAGATATATCTCTGCTAACTGCACCGTTGACTGTCCAACTCTGAATGGGAGAAAGTGTGCCACCTTGGTAAGCCTGTCCACAATTACCCAAATAGCATCTCTGCCGGTCGGAGACCTGGGCAATCCGGTCACGAAATCCATGGTTATATGTTCCCATTTCCATTCTGGGATCGGTAAGGGTTGAAGAAGTCCAGCGGGCCTCTGATGTTCAGCTTTAACCTGTTGGCAAACCAAACACCGAGAGACAAACCGGGCTATCTCCCTCTTTATGCCATTCCACCAGAAATGCTGACGAATATTACGGTACATCTTCGTACCACCCGGATGAATAGAATATTGAGAACTGTGGGCTTCTGCCATGACTTTTCGTCTGATATCTCCACTGGGTACACAAAGACGAGTGTCGTGCCGAAGTGTACCGTCTTCATGGATACATAACTCTGGCCTCTTCCTGCTTCACACTCTGCTCTGAGTCGCTGGATCTTGGAATCTGTTGACTGCGCCACCCGGATTCTTTCAACTATGCTGGACTGAACCTGTAGGCTGGCCATCAATGCCACGCTGGTTGGAAGAACCACTTTAATTCCTATCTTCTGAAGATCTGCCAATAATTCTGGTTGTGCCGTCAGGCGATAAACTCCGGCTCTCCTGCTCAATGCATCTGCTACAACGTTAGCCTTCCCGGGATGATACTGCAAATCCATATCATAGTCCACTAGTAGCTCGAGCCATCTTCTCTGTCGTATATTAAGGTCCTTCTGGGTGAAAACATACTTCAGGCTCTTATGATCAGTAAAGATCTCCACTCTATCTCCGTACAAGTAGTATCTCCACAACTTCAAAACAAACACTACCGCCGCCAATTCCAAGTCGTGGGTCGGGTAATTCTTCTTATTATCACGTAGTTGATGTGACGCATAAGATATTACCTTCCCATGCTGCATCAAGACACACCCCAATCCTCTGCCTGAAGCATTGCAATAAATCGTAAATCCTCCGGTCCCATCTGGAAGGGTGAGAATGGGAGCCGTTATCAAACCTTGCTTCAACTTCTCAAATGATTCCTGACACTCTGCTGTCCAAACAAACGGCACATCCTTGCGGGTCAACTGGGTCATCGGCGCTGAAATCCTTGCGAAATCTAAAACGAACCGCCGGTAGTAGCCGGCCAATCCAAGGAAGCTGCGAACCTCTGCCACTGAGCTGGGTACCGGCCATGACTCGATAGCCACAATCTTCTGGGGATCCACTTCCACTCCTCCTCGGGTAATGATGTGACCCAAGTATGATATGCGATCGAGCCAGAACTCGCATTTACTGAACTTGGCGTACAACTGATGCTCCCTAAGCGTCTGGAGGACGGCTCTGAGATGCTGCTCATGCTCTGCTTCACTCTTGCTGTAGACCAGGATGTCATCTAGGAACATGATCATAAATTGATCCAAGTAAGGCATGAAATGCGATTCATGAGGTCCATAAATACGGCCGGCGTATTGGTCGCTCCAAAGGGCATAACAAGGAACTCCTAATGTCCATACCTCGATCTGAATGCTGTCTTCGGGATGTCCTGCTCTCTGACGCTGATCTGGTGGTATTCCGACCGCAAATTGATCTTCGAGAACACTGAAGCCCCTCTGAGCTGATCAAATAAGTCATCTATCCTCGGAAGAGGGTATCTGTTCTTGATTGTTACCGAATTTAAGGTACGATAATCAACACATAGCCTGGACGTACCATCCTTCTTTTTTACAAGAAGCATCGGGGCTCCCCAAGGCGATCCACTCGCACGGATGAATCCCTTGGTCCTCAGTTCTTCAATCATCTTGTATAAAATCTCCAACTCTGAAGGCGCCATCCTGTAGACTCGCTCTGATACTGGTGCTGTCCCGGGAATCAAGTCTATAGTGAACTCAATCTTCCATTCCGGCGGCATCCCTGGAAGCTCCTCTGGAAAGACATCTGGAAACTCTTCAACTATCCGGGGTAACTGCACTGCTGCTACTGCCATCCGCAATGCTGGGGAAGACGGCTCCACTGCACCTCTAGAAAACGAAAACTCTGGCTCGCCGGGGATACTAAAGACAACTCTGCCAATATGGCAGTCTATCCTAGCATACTGGTTCCTCAACCAATCAATGCCTAGGACTACATCATAGTCTGCCATAGAAAACTCTATGAATCTAGCGGGAAACTCCCTACCGCTAACTATGATCCGACACGAGGAAAATACTCGATCTACTTCCACAAGGCCATTACCAGTAAGAATATTGAGCCTTACTGATAATGACTCGGGTTCCAATCCTATTCGTGTCGTAAATCGTGCAGACATAAATGAATGCGATGCACCAGAATTAAATAATACAGACGCTGGAGAGGAGTTGACGAGAATAGTACCTGCCACAACCTCACCTGATGTAACGTCTTCTTCCATAGCCATCATCATGGCCTGACCTTGTCCTCTGGCTGCTGGTCCCCTCTGCTGGAAACCCCTCTGCCTATTCTGGGTCTGAGCTTCGGCTTGTGCATACTGCTAGGGGTGTTGTTGCTGGAATGCCTGAGACTGAGACGGCAAGGGCCTCGAAGACTGATACTGCTGCTGCTGAACTGGTACTGGGGCCGGTCCTCTTACCGAAGAGCTAGAAGGGTTGGATGCTGATAAACCACCCCTATTCGGGCAAGCCCCTATCCTATGATCTGCTGCTCCATACGCCAGGCACAATTCCTGTGCCCTGCGACAGTCTGCCACCACATGTCCTGGCTTCCCGCAATGAGAACATCCCATCGCGGAAGTTTACTTCTGCTTCTGCTGCAGCGGGTACGTCGGGGTCGAATGCTGAACCGACATTACTGAGGTCGCCCGCCTCGGAGTTCCAATGGTCAATCCTCTAGCTGCCGGGGCTGGAGCTGATGATTGGTGCATCTGACTGTGGGACCGCTTCCTACCTCCGGTCCTATCCACGATCCTCTGGGAGGTGTACTCATGCCTCCTAGCTGCTCTCAAGACTGCATCGAACGTCTGGTGCTCGAACTGCTCAACCGCCAACAAGATCTCCAAATGTAGTCCCTGCTGGAACCGCTGGGCCCTATCAAACTCGGTCGCCACCAAGGTGGGGGCAAACCTACTGAGTCTAGAAAACTTCGATGCATAACTGTCGACTGATCTGCCTCCTTGCTTCAAGTTGGTAAATCTGGTCTGCAGGTCGTACCGAGCCACAGCATCGAAATACTTCATCTAGAATCTCTCTCTAAACACTGCCCAAGCAATGGGTGCCACTAATCCCATGGCTTGCGCCGCCCACCAACTGCGAGCCAAGTCCAACAACTGCAGGCGTACCACCGCCACCTTCTCATTCTCGGGTGTCCTAGCTGCTTCCAGAATCACCTCGATATCCTGAAGCCATGCATCCGCGGCAATCGCATCCTCGGTGCCGTCGAAGAAAGGAGGGTTCAATCGCTTGAAGCTGTTCGCCGCCTGGTTCCCTGGATGACCGCCTCTAGTCAAAGCATCTTGAACTGTCTGGTGCAGGGCGTCGCTTCGACGATCCTGGAAAGCTATTAAGGTTCTGATGAGGCCTACTAAGGTACCATCGTCTGGCTCTGCGGGTTGGACGGGCCGAACTGGTGACTCTCCTCTAGTAGGTACAACTCTGAAGGCTACTCCGGAATGCTGGACTTGATCTCCGGGTTGCTGTTGATCCGCGGGACGTGCTCCACCTCGCTGATCGGCAGGGTCAGATACAGTGCCGCTTAGGAAGACGACACAGGGAAACAATAAGGAAGGACCAGGACATATCAACGATACAAGCATGTAATCAGGGCAAGAATTTCAGGAATTTGAAAATACGGGCGGAGATCAAGGGCGAATACTGATTGAGACATCTATTCGATAAACTCTCACATTTCTTGATTGACAAGACCTGTATGGGCCACCACTTAAACCATATCACGCCCCAGTACTAGAATACTGGAGAGCGGGGGCAGACATAGCCAGCTACGTATATTGAAATGGAAACCACCTCGATATACGGTCACGGCTGTCTAGATATATGAGGGTTTACTACAAGCCAACAGTCTCTTATGGTCATGAACAAGCCTAATGTCTCAATCACAAGCAAGTAAGTAAGGTCGCAAGATGTATGATCATTAAATATACAATAATAGGGCGTCCCAAATATTACATATTCAGCTGATCATGAAGCTAATCGTTACAAAATGTTAGGACTAGCAAGAGTTTAGTCGTACATGATCAACCCTAGGATTTGTTAATCATGTTTACAGCCCGTAGGCAGACAGTAAGTAAAAGTGCATCGAGCTAACAGGTGCTCGTCGGCTAAACGCCTCAAAAGAATAATTTTACAGTAGAGTGAGCGAAACAAAATAGAAAACCTACTCGTAGCCCGGGTTCCTTCTAGTCGCCACCATTGGGCTAAAAGCTTGGTAGATCCTCGGGAGCTGCTCCAAAATCTGGCCACACAAAACCAGCTGGGTCAACCCCAGAAAGAGCAAGTGCCACAAGGAGGCCACGAAATAAGAACAAAAGCCAGCAATTAGCACAAGAAAATCTAATATTAAAATTAAAACTTACGAAAACATGGTAGGGTGATATACGACGAGATAACCATGGAACTATTCCGATAGCCAGATTACAACCCGTAAACCAAATAAGGACCGGGGTTGTAACCCTTCATCTGAACAGAACTTGGTTTTCCACCATTTATCGGCAAGATAATAATGCAAGAAATCAAGGCAGGGGACAATCTTGTACTGGATCAAGACATGGCTAAACTGGTTATACTTCAATCAATCAATCATGGCCAAGCAAATACTACGGCTTACTACTTTAACTAACTAGGGTTATCACAGACCTAATTACTAACAAGATGCAGTGAGATTGTTCTACAGCCACAAGCCCTGCAGACCATCCAGGTTACCCAGGTCAAAAATTAGGGGTTGAATTCAGGTGGATACATCGCCCGGGAGACAAATGTACCCTTAGGTGACTTAGAGGGTGCAACACGCGACGGTGTGCTGGAAATGTGCCCTACTCGACGGCAGGCTACAGATCCCAAGAGCACCCAGGTAACGGGATTGCCTGTAGCTGTGTCATCTCTTTATGACTACTGTGTTATTCTAGTTATTAACCTTAATCCATTTTAGTAGGTACTCCTGACCGTGGTACTCAGGAGTCCCATCCTAGACATGATGCAAGACAGGACAAGTGGATTTAACAAGCAAGCAAGAAAGAACTACCCACGGTGTCAAGGCAAGTCAAGTTAATTAGCCGTCGCAACAGCATTAAGATAAATCATGTCAGGGTACTTGTCGGGAGTGCGCCACGACGGGCCACTATCATGTCAGGTTAGTCATGTCAGGAGTGCACCACTACGGGTCACTGTCGTGTTATGCTAGTTCCTTGCCATACCATGCCATGTACAATAGTCATTCCAAACATATTAAGTAAAATCAAGTTCAAGACAAAAGGCGTAAGGATATAAAATGGACGTAAAATATCTAATAAAATATCAATATACAGGGCTATAGAAGAGCCAAGCTTAAAGAAATAAGACCAACACTCCAAGAGCCAATGGGTTAAGCAAGGGGTCAGGGGAGCAGCGTACACGCAAGAGCACGCACGCAGGGGAGCAGCGTACGCACAAAAGTCACGCACGCAGGGGAGCTACGTACGCACAAAAGCACGCACGCAGGAGAGCTGCGTACGCACAAAAGGCACGCACGCAGGAGAGCTACGTATGTGAAAAGTCACGTACGCAGGAGAGCTGCGTACGCGTAAAAACACGCACACAGAAGAGCTGCGTACGCGAAAAGTCACGCACGCAGGAGTGCTGCGTACGCAAAAAGTCACGCACGCAAGAGAGCTGCGTACACGAAAAGTCACGCACGCAAGAGCGCTGCGTACGCGAAAAGTCACGCACGCAAGAGAGCTGCATACGCGAAAAGTCACGCACGCAGGAGAGCTGCGTACGCGAAAGTCACGCACACAGAAGAGCTGCGTACGCGTAAAAACATGCACACAGAAGAGCTGCGTACGTGAAAAGTCACGCAAGCAAGAGAGCTGCGTACGTGTAAAAACATATACGCAGGGGAAAGGATCTTCTTCTCCATGGCTGAGAAGAAGCTCCCATGGCTCCAAAACTTTAAAGCATCACAACTTGGCCATCCGAACTCCAAATCCGGATTTCCAAAGCTCCAACCATGGTGGAATTGAACTCTCTTCCATATGGAAACATTAAAACCCATAAAAATCCAACCTAAATAGATCAAAACCATACAAAACCGAAAATAGGGAAAAATTAGATCTAGAACAATGGAGACTCCAAACCACAAAATACCAAGTTCTAATGTTGATCACTATGTCCTAATCTATCAAATGGACAAGTAAAATAGGGTTCTCATGTGGTGGCAAGGTGCACTTGCCTAAGGGTTGGTGTTGTGTAGAGGAAGAAGAAGAGTGTTGTGTAGAGGAAGGAGAAGAAGAAATTAATGGAGGTTTATGAGGAGAGAGAAAAAGTTGGTAGAGTTTTAAAGAGGGTGGGATGTGGTGTGTTGAGGGTGGAGCATAGGCTAAGGTGTTCCAATACATAATAAACCAAACCAAACCAAACCATCCCAATTAAAACCGAGCCATGTCAAAACCCGAAATACGAGAAACACCGAAATTCCACAAGTTAAGAAAAAATAAAAATATATGCCAAAATCCAGATACGAGTATAAATACGAAATATGGGAAATGAGGGTGACATCGGTGGCGGTGGCAGAAAAGGATCCGGCGAGGAGGGGATGCGATGAAGGTCGGGAGGTCGTGTGGTCAGGTGTTTCACCGAAACTCATGCGACCACGGTGCACGACGAAGAAGAGGCTCTTCGAGATGGCCGGAGGGAAGGTTAGGATTTCCTTCTCTTTGTTTTTCGGAGGCGGTAGTTTGGGTGTCGGACGATAGCATTGGTGAGGCCGGCTGTGAGAATGATGGTCAGAGGTTGAGGCGGAGATGGAGGACGGACCTGTCAGTCGGTCGTGACGCAGATGGTGGCAGAATCGCGTGGGCAGGCGCGACGAGAGCACGGCGACACGGTTCTGCAGCCACAGCATAGGATGAAGGTAAGTGGGGCGATGGTAGTGTTTTGATCCCTGTTTTGGGGGTTTTGGTTGGAAGGTCGGTCGTGGTGGCGGTCGGTTATGGTAGCGATTTTGTGATGGTGGCGATGGGTTGTGTTGCTGGTGGTGGTCCGGGTTGGCCTGGACGACGAGTTGCTGGGTGTTGTGTAGGATCGGGTGTGGTGGACGGGACACGGTGGCTGGTGAAGCGAATTCGAAAACGGAGGTCTGGAGTTCCAACAAGGTGGCTGGGGAGTTGAGCGGTCCGGGGAGTGGTGTGGGGTGAGCATGGTGGGTTGACTAGGTCTACGGTCAGTGGCCGATGGTCAATGGTGGTCGACAGGTGGCAGGAGCAGCGGAGACTAGGCTAGGGCTAGGATTGTGGATTTATTTGTGTCGGGGTTTGTCCGACATGGCGAGATGGAATGTATTTATAAATATGGAATAAGATGGAGAGGGGACACGGTCACGATACACGGTAGTTAGAAATTATTTGTGGAGTAATTTGGCTTGTGGAAATAATGGAGGAGTACCTGCCTATTTATAGGATGTGGGAATTCCCAGTTGGATAAGGATTTGGGAGGATTTAAATTTTCCCATAGATAATTTACTGCTTAAATTTAAATCAATCTATCTCAATCTAATCCAATTGAATTCAAACCCAACTTAGATATAGATAATTTGCATATTAAAATTAAACTATTTAAATAAAATAAAATCATCATTTAAATTATCACAATTAAATTCAAAATATCTTTTTATAAATAATATTAATTAATTAATTTTGAAAATTCACAATAAATATTTAAACAATGAAATAATTCAAAAATACATTTTTAATAAGTTGAGATGAAATAGTTAAAATAAATTCGAAAATTCAAATTATCTATACGCGAATTAAATTTCACGTACTCACATGTAAACAATATTTTACATAAAACTTATTTTTCTAGTATAGGTCATATTATTTAAAAGGAAAATATTATTTCTTAAACTATTACATATACTTGTATATATGAAGGCCTTTTTGAAATTTAAATATAAAAGCTTGACTTAAGCTTTTGCAGAAATATTTATATATAAAATATTTACTCTATGTTTAAAAAAATGAAACAAAAACTATTTATTCTTATATATTTGAATTTATAATAAAATATTTCATATATAGAAATACAAATATCTCGTATATGCGTATATGCACGTGGCGCACAAATACCAACATAATAAAAAAAATTAAAATTATAGTGAACTTTCAGGGGGTTTACATCCTACCCAACTTACAAGAATTTCGTCCTCGAAATTAAGAATGATTAGGGGGTTGAGAAGGTACAAGGATATATCGATACGGAACACGATCAAATCATTAGGCGAGGTAAGGAGACTACGTTTAACACAAACGTGCAGTTAAGAAGTTTGTGATTTCGATATCTATGAAAATAAATCATAGATATGGAATCGAATAAGGGTCACTAGTTAAGGCGATAAGATCATGATAACATGAATTTAGGAAATAGGAAGGGATCGAGTAGATCAAGAGAGAATAATCTAGGGACTTGGGAGAGATGGTTCTACGGAGAAGGGTGCATGGTAATTATCTAGGTTGAGGACACGAATGAAAGGATGATTGGAATCATTTTCAAATTTCATGGAAGGTCACGATAATAGATATGTATCGACGAGTAGTTCAAAGCGAGGATATAGTCACCTTGGTTGGTCCATGGCTAACTATCTTGGTAATAGATGGTGGGACAACTAAGGTGATACTTTGGGTCTATCTATTAAGTACGAGTCTTCGTCTAATTAGGTGAAAGACGAAAACCAATATGAGTCCAAAGAAGTTGTTTTCGAATACCAATATGTGGATCAAAGGCGAGTGAGTAATTCAAAAAGAATTGCCAAGACTGTCGCGGAAGGGACTCTTAGAGGAAAAGTTTAGCTATGTCCCCATCCACGTAGAACGATAAATAAAAGCGAACCAAAGTGCACTTGGTTGATCAGACCATCATACACCGGTTCTAATTAGACAATATGCTAGTGAGCGCTCAATAGCATATGTCATGAACAAGCTTGATAAAGAATTAAGCTTACAAAAACTAGGCTATATTAGCATCATTAGTCTAGATAATAAAAATATAGGCATGTGAGATTAAGATTGAAATAGAGTAGAATTAGTTCAAACTCCTTAAGACTCTTAAGTTATATCCTATGTTGGTCTCTATACAGTCGTCCTATAGACTCTTTGTCCAAGTCTTTGGTTGACTAGATGGATTAGGGTCCTCTAAATTCTAGAACCTAAGTGAACTTGCTAATATAGGTCACAAGGACAAAGGGATTGCTAGTTATAAGGCATTCTATCCAACTTAGAAGAGTTAAACTAGTAGGGTGATGGAACAATGGGTTACATCCACCTAGTATGGGTTACCTAATTAATCTCTATCAAGCACGAAAGGAGGGCACGAATCACGACAGAAGGGATCAAGCAAGATGCAACTCGAGAAGTCAAGCGAGAAGGCGGTCAAGTATGTGGATGAGATTCTAGACTCTAATCCTATTCGCAGGCTTGCTTGGTACGGTAAAGTAACCAAGCAATTTATCTTGACCTGCATGGGCCACCACAAAAACATGTAATGCCCCAGTCCCAAAATACGTAGGACCAAGTACGAAAACATGCCAGCTGTATACATACGAAGTACAGAGGCCTTGTATGTATACATAAGCTGTAAAATGCAGTAATCCACGACAAACTAAATTTCATCCACAATGAAAAGAATAATAATATAAAAATTAACTTGAATATTTATGGTACAATCGTTGGATGGAGATAAAGTCCACTACCAACTATCTTAATGAAAAAAATATACAAGAATCGGTCAAGACGAACCAAGCGTAATCGTCTTCGAAGGAATAAAGAGAATCACGGCCTTGGCTAGAACACCTGCAGTGAATCATGAAAGCACACACCTGGGGAATAACCACGTCCTCAGACGGACGTAGCAAGATACAGAAAGAATAAGCTAATATAAACTATCAGAATAATAAAATAATATATAAAAGACTATCCTAGACATAAATATGCAAAGGATATTCTAACCGCCTAATGTGCAATTTAGAGGACAACTTTCATGCGCATGGGTGGGATTTTAGGCTATGTGTACGTAACTGGCATCCAGTCATCCGTATCCGTCCATAACGTCCAAAACGTCAGAGGGCATCTGCAAATAAATTGCCACAGTTCCATCCGGAGACTGTGGTTTACCTGTTTGGCTTCCCATACGCACTAGCGACTATCCTCCCTCAATATTTCCCATACTGTTCAAGTCATGTCCATGGCTCGTCCAGTTTTGTAACTGCTTGAGTCTCTAAAACCCTAGTTATAGCAGTTACGATCATCTATCCGTCACACGACTTTAGAGAGGGCCAGTCCATAAGTCGTGTCCCTAGCAACATGTCTCCAACCGTGTAGTGTGTGTGCCATGGCCAAGGGAGATATAAGGATATCCCCAAACAAGAAGGTAGTCTGCTAACACTAAGTTAACATGCATATAGTAAAGTAAAACGACTAATAGAGTCGCTTGCACCCAAGTGTAGCTTGGACGCGCAATTTATAACAAAAGAAACTAACAATATAAAACAAAGTAAATAATACATAAAAATAAATAATATGACAGTAAATTAGTAAGGTATACTTGCCTGTTGTGACGTCTGGTGAGCTGTCTGGTGTGGTACAATAAAGGTGGCACAAGATCGACTTCTGTGTTACAACTACGCACGACGACCTCTCAGTTTGATTTAAAGTTGACCGGCGTGATATGATCATATCGGCACAGAAATAGTCCTAGACGTCAAAACTACGCAAGATAATTTCAGATAATGGTACGGACCATGTCATTAAGTCCGGAATAGTCAAATTAGCAAGGGACAATATAAGGTAGTCTAGAATTCGGAAGAAGATTTGAATATGACTAGCCACGAATAAGAAGAGAGATGTATATATAAATATATAGCTATTTTAGAAAATATATGTTATATTGAAAACTATATTTTATTAGTCAAACTATTTTGGAGAAATAATTTGAAAATCTAAAATATCTTTTGAAACCTTAATTTTATAATATTATAGTTTTAGGTCAAAAGTCATATTAAAAATACCTCAAAAATAAAATAATATATTTTAGTCTTCATAATCTAGTTTGAAATGAAGGTCACTATACTTTTGTTACAAAATAATTTCTAGAAAATATTAATTATTTAATATACATATTTATTAAAAAATAATTATATTTAAAAAAATACTGGTGATAAGAATAATAATAGTAATAATAACAAAATTAATGATAATAATAACCTAACATTAATATTTTTATCCATTATCTTGGTCAACTGATAATAATAATAATAATAATAATAAAACCTATTGAACACCAAAGGAACCAAAAAAAGAGATGAAGAGAATGAGACAAAACAAACAAAAAAACAAAAATAAATTAATACCAAACATTTACACTTTTAGAGTTCTCTTCCCTGTGTCCTTTCTTGGGGAAAGAGAGAGGCGGAGAGGTCGGGGAAACGAGAGCAGAGGAAAGAGGGAAAGAAGAGGAACTGGAAAGGAAGGCTCGCCCGGCGGCTCGGCCAACGGATGGCACTGGCGGAGGCGCGACGGGTTGCGACGCTGGGACGCAGCGGCTACGGGCGAAGGCAGCCGTGCCATGGCGAGGAGGTGGAGGTAAGGAAAGTGGAGGAACGGGGAGAGGCCGACGGGCAGATGGATCTCGGCGAAGGGAGCTGCGACGTGCCTCCGGTGAAAGAAAAGGGGAGGCACCGGAAGCGAGGCGGCGAACTCAATGTGAGGCGCAATCTCGGTGGCGGTGGCAGAAAAGGATCCGGCGATGAGGGGATGCGAAGAAGGTCGGAAGGTCGCGTGGTCAGGGGTTTCACCGAAACTCGCGCGGCCACGGCGCACGACGAGGAAGAGGCTCGTCGAGATGGCCGGAGGAAAGGTTAGGATTTCCTTCTCTTTGTTTTCTGGGGGTGGTAGTTTAGGTATCGGACGGCGGCATTGGTGAGGCCGACTGTGAGAATGATGGTCAGGGGTTGAGACGGAGATGGAGGATGGACCTGTCAGTCGATCGCGACGCAGATGGTGGTAGAATCGCGTGGGCGGGCACGACGAGAGCACGGTGACACGGTTCTGCAGCCACAGCGGCTTCGTAGGACGGAGGTAAGTAGGGCAATGGTTGTGTTTTGATCCCAGTTTTGGGTGCTTTGGTTGGAAGGTCGGTCGTGGTGGGGGTCGGTTGTGGTGGCGATTTTGTGATGGTGGCGATGGGTTGTGTTGCTGGTGGTGGTCCGGGTTGGCCTGGACGATGGGTTGCTGTGTGTTGTGTAGGATCAGGCGTGGTGGACGGGACACGGTGGCTGGTGAGGCGAATTCAAAGACGGAGGTCTGGAGTTCCAGCGAGGTGGCCGGGGAGTTGAGCGGTCCGGGGAGTGGTGTGGGGTGAGCATGGTGGGTTGACTAGGTCTGCGGTCAGTGGCCGGAGGTCAATGGTGGTCGATAGGTGGCAGGAGCAGCGGAGACTAGGCTAGGGCTAGGATTATGGATTTATTTGTGTCAGGATTTGTCTGACACGACGAGATGGAATGTATTTGTAAATATGGAATAAGACGGGGAGGGGACACGGTCACGATGCACGGTGGTTGGAAATTATTTGTGGAATAATTTGGCTTGTGGAATTAATGAAGGAGTACCTGCCTATTTATAGGATACGGGAATTCCCAGTTGGATAATAATTTGGGAGGATTTAAATTTTCCCATAGATAATTCATGCTTAAATTTAAATCAATCAATCTCAATCTAATCCAATTGAATTCAAACCCAACTTAGATATAGATAATTTGCATATTAAAATTAAACTATTTAAATAAAATAAAATCACCATTTAAATTATCACAATTAAATTCAAAATATCTTTTTATAAATAATAATAATTAATTAATTTCAAAAATTCACAATAAATATTTAAACAATAAAATCATTCAAAAATATATTTTTAATAAGTTGAGATGAAATAGTTAAAAAAATTCAAATATTCAAATTATTTATACGCGAATTAAATTTCACGTACTAGCATGCAAACAATATTTTACATAAAACTTATTTTTCTAGTATAGTTCATATTATTTAAAAGGAAAATATTATTTCTTAAACTATTACATATACTTGTATATATGAAGGCCTTTTTGAAATTTAAATATAAAAGCTTGACTTAAGCTTTTGCAGAAATATTTATATATAAAATATTTACTCTATGTTTAAAAAAATGAAACAAAAACTATTTATTCTTATATATTGAATTCATAATAAAATATTTTATATATAGAAATACAAATATCTCGTATATGCGTGTACGCACGTGGCGCACAAATACCAACATAATAAAAAAATTAAAAACATAGTGAACTTTCAGGGGGTTTACAGGATGGTACGATCATATAGTCATGTATCTACGGACGTCCCAGGAGGATGTTGTAGGATGTGTCTGCATCTATGACGTAGCAGGTAACCTCCGTCTTCAGGTCACCAATCTGACATTTCAATCGGATCTTCCCTAGGGGATAGCTCTTTCTCGAGTTGAAACTGCTAATGGCAGTATTGGTCGCCACTAGCCGGTGCATAAGGATGCCCAGAAGTTGGAGCAAGCTTTTCGGGATGATGCTTATCGACGAGCCAGGGTCGATATGCATCCGATCCATCTTGATGTCGCCTATGTATCCAGTGTAGTACAAGGGGCGATCGTGCAAGTTGGACTTGATCAACATGTCATGTGGGGTAAATACGATGTTGGGCATTGCATCTACGCCATTACTTCCCTGTAGATCTGCTGACGGGTCTTTCCTTGGAGGCTTGACCTGGGCTAAGTAGGCATCAGCATTTTGGTGTGCTTCGCTCAATACGACACGAAGATCCTTGGAGAGCCTTAGGAGCTCGTATAATGACAACTTTGCTGGCGTATTAGCCAATTGTGCTAATATGTCAAAGTTTTAAGGTCTCTCCAGCCCTTGAGGTGCATCGTAACAGAGTGGCCTATCGAAGCGGGTTTTCTTTGGCTTGGACTTATCTACCTGTGGAGGCTGAGGCGGCCTTGGCACATCAGAGGCAGGCAACGTTGCCGGCTGAGGATCTTTGACTGAATTGCCCAGTGTGGGCTGGACTTGTGCCCCAGACCAGGTAACAACGGCTGCCACTTCCTTAGCTTTGGCTGAAATTATATGGCAGGATCTAGACTTCATGTCCTTCTTCTCATTGGTAGGAGATGACACCGCCTAGGTAACTTCGGGCACTAAGTCCGGGTGCACCCACATGATCTCTCCTCCCTATGTGGTGAGAGGTACCAAACCAGATGTCTGGTTCCGGATGGATAGAAGATTAGTAACCTCCATCGTTGCCCGAGGGATAGATATTACCCCGTCTGGAGTATTTGTGGAAGAAAGACACCGAATTGAACAGATACCATGTTCGCACCCACAGTAACCTCTTCAAAATCTATCGACAGAGCTTTGGAGTCGATAAGACTCTGGATGTACCGCTTTAATTGGAAGCAGTCGTGAGTGGAATGATGGACATAGCTGTGGAAGTGATAATATTTTGGGTCCTCCATTTATGCCGCTCGGGGCTCGCACCTTGGTGGAGGGAGCTGGATCCTACCCCATTGCAAGAGCATATCGAAGATAGGTTTGACATGACTATCTTCAAATGAGTAATTTACCTTGGGCCATTGACCTTCCGCCTGTTTTTGTTCAGGCTTCTTGGTCGCATCAGCGACCATGGCCTGTTTGCCTTTACTGTCCCGGTTGGAGGTGCCGCCACTGTTGTTGTTGCTGGAGGTAGAACCAAGACGTTTGCCCTTATCCTCTCCATCTGGGATGTGTAATCCCAACTAGCGAGCCTTCTTCAACGTTGCCTCCGTATTAGTAGCACTTATGATGAAGTTCGTCCAATCCCTGAACTGATCGTCGCCCATCCAGAGGCTAATTGCGATGAGCAACTTCTTTTGGCAGATTTCAATCAAGGAGCTCTCGGGATTGCCTTGGGGCAATCTCATTGCGGTTTGGCGGAACCGCTTGATATAGTTCCTTGTTAGCTCCCTCTATCCCTGAATGACGTCCATGAGAGACAACATTGTCACATCATGCCCACTTCGTATAACCTCTCCAGGAACATATGCTTGAAGCCGTCAAAAGAATGGATGTAGTTGTCGGAAAGGTTGCGGTACGAGTCGAACGCGATCCCCTCCAATGCTCCGATGAATAATCGTGTGAGGATGGTGTCGCTATGCGGCAAGTGGTCGGTTGTGACCTCAAAATAAGTCATATACCGACTAGCATAGGTCTTTCCGTCAAAGAATCTATATGGAACGGCTTGTAGCATAGGGGAAAAGGAACATCTCTCCATGTGACGGGATATGGTTGTCGTATTCTGAGGTCTCGGAAGGAGTCTCGGGCATTGAACATTGCTCGAAGCTCCTGTACTTTCCTCTTTACCTCCTTGGCTTCATCCACAGCTGAAGGAACGGATGCTCCTAAAGGATCATCACCCAAAGGAGCGGCGGTCATGTTGGAGTTCGCATTGATTGTGGGTCCTAAGCTTGTTTGTCCGGGCGTCCTTGCCGGTTGACTTGGCAAGGCGGCTTTGATTTCGTCTACAGACTTGACCAAGGATAATAGCATGGCTTCAAGCACTTCTAGACGTTGTCGATAAGTCGGTCCTTCAGGATCGTCGTCGACCATAAAGACTGTCTCTACGTGGGTAGACATGGAAGGGACCGTAGAAGAGGTGCTCTCCATGTCGCATTCTCGTACAGAAAAATCATCGGAAAATGTCAAAATGTTATCTTTCTCGGTCTCGGAAGGGGTGCCACCCCCTGTGCAGAAAGCTGTATTGTCTTGGCGAGGGCGGTCGCCCTCAGGAAAGTCCAAGTATGTTGCATAATTTTGGGGAATCTCTATCCCCTGTGTATGCTCTTGGTACACCGAGTTATCGCATATATTGAGGGGACTGCTACCCCCAGCTTCATCTACTCCCAAGGAGGCGAAAGGTGTATCCCTAGGTGCTGGAAGCTTCTTTTTAGATCGAGTGTCTAAATAGACACCCCCTGTGGCTGTCGGCGACAACCCTCCAGATAAGAGTTTCCTTACAGTGTTGGCTGAGATTGTCGGGCTGGAAGAGCCTGTCTTCTTTTCCCCTTTGCCGGAAGGAACCTTCCGAGTTGAATTACAGGAGGCGAAAGGAAACTCCTCGTCTTCCAAAATTTGCACATATTTCTCGAGTTGTTGTCAGACAGGTGCTGGCTGCTGCTGTCGTTAGAAAATGGACTGCCGATCTTCAGGTGCTGCCTACTTGTCACAGCAGCAGTTGATGATGACTTGGGTGCAACGACATCCCGAGAGGGGCTCATCGCATGCCAAGGTTGCCTCTTTGTATTTGTGAGTAATCACCTCACGCAAGTCGATAGTAGGCTGATCTACCTTTGTATCAAACTTGTGGACTCGGGTATCCCGAGCACACAGGTGCGTAGGTATCATGTTTGCTGCATGATCCGAGGCTAGTAAAAGCACTTGCTCTCGATCGTTGGGGAAAGACTTTAAAGACCCACCCTGTCCGTTAGCCCTGGGGGACTGGACGCGGGTGGTTCTGTACAACTTTCCATCAGGAGCCCGTATAACAGTTAACGGTGCCCGTTGACGGTCAGTAGCTTGAACAGTTGACTGGGCATGTTGGGCCCGTACTGTCCTGGACTTCTTTAACTTAGCACCTGAAGGCGCATAGTAAGAAGAGTCCTGATTGGAATATTCTACATTTTCAATGGGCTGCATGGAGTCGGGCCCGAACACAGAGCTTCTGACAAGGTCGTATGAGACATCCTGTCTGAGGCCAGGATTGGCTACCGCATGGGCTATCTTCCTGCGGCCAGAGTTGGCTGCCACATGGGCCATCTTTCTGCGGCCAGAGTTGGCTGCCGCATGGGCCGTCTTCCTGCGGCTAGAGTTGGCTGCCGCATGGGCCATCTTCCTACGGTCAGAGTTGGCAACCGTATGGGTCGTTTGCTTGCGGCCAGAGTTGGCTGCCGCATAGACAGACTACCCATTTCTTTTATGCGGCCTCTTCTTCGTCCGTATGGATTTCCTTTGTGCCCCCAAAAACTCAGCATCATAGTATTTTTCTTTGCTAGATTTGGGGACAGTGGGGTCCTCTGCGGTCGGAAGCAAAGCAGTAGGAGAGCTTCGATCACCGTCTTGGGCCGCAGAAGGAACTTCTTCGAGAACTTGGTCGGGGGCAACAGTTTTACGCTCTGACGTCCTACGAGTTCTCTTTAGGTTGGCTCGCTTCTGTGACGAGCTGGCGCTCCCTTCAAAGAGCATTTTTTCGAAGACTTGTTGGTCAAAACAAACCACAAGCATTTGTTGTGTAGAACCGAGCTTGGACGCGTCGGATTGCGTCACCAGCTTCTCATCAGAGGAGAAGGACGTCTCCAGCAGAGTCGCCATCGTGTTTGCCATTAAAATATCAAAAACAAGTATTACAGAAACATTGAAATTGATTGCAAACTCGCTTGTACAAAAAAAAGTCTAAAAAGAAACCTTAGGAAATAATCTAAGTACAATTGTTTAGTTTTTGATTCTAGGGGATGATGGTGGAGGCTCGGGAAAGTGTATCAACTCTGCCTTACTCCTTGGACTATCCGATGCAGTCTTTAGTTCTTGAAAAAATTGCCCTTCGTAGGTTGCCAGCCTCTAGCAGGGCTGTGGCACCCTGCTATTTATAGTAATATATGTTTTGAGCCGCATAGATGGCCCGTGGCCATATGGCTACAACAGCACGTAAAGACCCGCTCTTTGGCCGCCAGCTGGCGATTTGTTGGGATTTTGTTGCAACAAATCTGGGTGGTTGAGACTTGGTCAGCCTGCCACGTGTCCTATCGCAGGATAGGATTAATCTGCTGGAGTTATTTTGAGCCACATGAGTCTTTCAGTTTTTGGCCATGCTGGGCCGCATAAGACTCATGCTGCTTAGGTCGCAGTCTCCCTTAGCTTAAGGACTTTTGAGCCGCATAGATTCTGTATTTTGGGCCGCATAAAGCTCATGCGGCTTAGGTTACAGTCACCCTTGGCCGTATGAAGCTTAGAGACATTAGGGCTGCATAGGTTGAGCCGCATAAGGTTCATGCAGCTCGGGTAGCAATCCTTCTGGCCGCATGACTATGTTCAAGCACATGACCCTGTTTTTAGTGACATGACATTTTGTCTGATCACGTCTTAACTTTTTGTCAGAGTGTCAGAGCTGTTATTTTTGTCAGTTTTGACAAAGTTTATCAGCTTTATCGGAAGGACTGACCAACTTGGCCGCATATCTTCCTTCTGCGGCTCGAATCAGTCTGGTTGCAGACAGGCCGCATGGGGTGCTGAATCTGTCATGCGACTCTCCTTTATACGGACCAGTTTGGCCCAAAGTACTCATACGGCCAGTTGGGATCCGCATGAAACCCATATTTTCTATATTTTTCATGCTTCTACATATTTTCCATGCTTCTACATACGGAGAGTAGTAGTGTAGATATGTGATCATACCCTTCCTGTGCATGTCTTATTTTCCCTGTGAGTGTTAATCATACACCGCACGTATGATTAACCAGGCCATATATTCCTGTGCAAGTTTCCAAGCAGATCACATGTTGAAACTAGTACTCACTCACTTAGATAGTTTATTTTCTAACTCTTGTACATGATATATCCTGTTCACCTTCTCTTACTTTCACTTACAGTTTACTTATGCCCTGTTATATTCATGTACATATTACTTCTTATATACTCTCTCTATTTACTGTTATATAGAGCTTATCATTTATTGGGAACTGTTCTCTTGAGATGTGTACTTTGCTCCAATCCTGACTAGATATATTTTTCAGATGGTGTAGAGGATGAGTACCCTACTTATTATGGCCCTCCAGATGTAGTAGGTATAGACCAGGAGACCCTAGTCCAGCACAGGTTAGTTCCAGCAGAGGAGGGTCTAGTGGTGACTCAGTTAGACTGGATTTGTACTGGACTTTGTCTCCAGATGATAACTCTTGGCATGTTATATATTATTTAGAGATTGTATTTTGAGATTGTTGACTCTGAGACTCTGGACTTGTATTATTTCTATGTTAGTTTCCGAATAATTTCATATCTTGTTGTCTTTATCTTTTCGTATCATTTATCTTTCTTAGAATATTGTGATTGAGTATGATATATTGTCATTACTTACCTTCCTTTTGGAGTTGACCATCTCGATAGGTTTTGATGTTTATAATTGTTAGATAATTAGATAGACCTAGACAGCATTCTACTGTCGATGCTGCGGCGTAGGCTGGGCGCTGTCATGCACTCGTGCCCCTACACTGGGTACGGGTCGTGACACATTTTTTGTGGTGGCCCATGCAGGTTAGAAGTCGCAACTAGTACGATATTGTAGTGGTGCTCAACTTGGAGTGCTGCTACGAGCCTGCTATAGGTGTAGAGGATATAGGCTATAGGCTAGGGATACTCAATCACAATTTAAAACTTTAAGATATTTCTCAAATTGATTTTATATCCCAATAATTCATAGTCATTTCACAATTTCCAAAATCATAAATCATAAATTGGTTTTCTCGATCTAGCTATCCTCTTGTGTATACCACCTTGTAATATAAAAATAAAATTCCAACTATCCTTTAAATGCGGTAATATGCTACTACCCAACTTGGAATTAGCTAATCCTTAAATCATACCTTTAAAAGTAGAGTACCTCGATCCTTCAATTAAAATGCCTTTATAACTCAATTAAGACCTCAATGTATACTAATGATCAATGTAATCTTTCTAGCCATGTGTTTGACCTATGAGCGTATAATAGTGTAGTCATCTTCCTAGCTGTCACTAAGCACACAAAAATAAGAATTCACGGTAGAAAGAATTCAAGCAGGATGTAAATCAAAGATGGTAACGAGAGTTCAAAATTTGGGAGTCAAAAAAGGAGATCAAGTATGTGGATGAGATCTAGACTCTAATCCTGTAAGCAGGCCCGCTCGGTACAGTAACGTAACCGAAACGGCAAACTCGACTTGCATGGGCCACCACAAAAACATGTAACACCCTAGAACCAAAATACTTAGGACTGAATACGTAGACATGTCAGTTGCATACATACGAAGTATACTCCAATATACGGAACCATCGTATGTATACATAAGCTGTAAAGTGCAGTAAACCATGACACTAATCTCATCTATAAATAAATAAGAAGGAATTTATAATAAACTCATGGATTATCATTTACAAATCGTTGGGCGGAGACAAATCCACTACCAATAAAAAGAGAAGAAATACATAATAACGGAGTTTGTCGAGCGATGCAAAGACGATCCAAGTGTAATCATCCTCGAAGAAATGGCCTTGGCTAGAGCACCTGTGAAAACCACAAAGACACACTTAGAGAATTCACCAGGTCCTCAGAGGGACGTAACAAGATACAATAAACAACATGACATAAAAATACTGAATAAAAAATATGCCACAAATAAAAGTAAGTGACAAGACACCAATAAGGTAATCTAACCATACTAAAATGAACATGCAGTTAAGAACAGACCTTTCGTCGCATGAGCCCTGGCTATAAATGGGATCTGGTATAGTCCCCACTTGGGCACCAGTGACCTAAGTGCATGACGTTCGAAAATGACAGTGGCCAACCTGAGAGGGTCATCATACCCGTATCTCCAGTGGAGCTTCCGAATTACAAGGGAATGTGTATTAGAAGCCCATACGACAAAAAAAAGTTCTTCCCACCCGATGCACCAATCTCGGTCGCATCCGCGATCATGTACATCTACTAACTGCTAAGTCTCCTAACATGTCTCTATTAGCAGTTAGACCTAACGCATGCGCACGAGTGATCAACCAACACGCAAGGACCTCTATATGCTACTCATCTCACACATACTCGTGGTACAACTGTGTCAAGGTATATGCGATACACTACAAATGGTAGTCCTTTAACTCTAAGTCCATATACAATCAAAGGATAGTAATAAAGTAAGCTAATATCACTGAGCAGGCATAAATCAGGAACTGTAATAATGGTACAGCTAGAACAACAGGAAATAAATGAACAGTGATACACAATAAATAAAATACAGACTAATTATAAACAGTAAATTATGGCAAGGTATCTTGCCTGGTGTGTCGTCCGATGTACTGCGATGATCAAGGTGGCACATCATGTGACTTCAATGTTACAATTATGCCAAACGGCTTCTGATGCTGGCACGGACTGGTCCATCGAGTCTAGGACGGTCACATCGGTTAGGGTCGATATAACGAAGTTTAGAAATAGGCAAGGGTATAGGAATAATGGGCTTAGTTACGGACAAGAGGGTAATCGAGGGAAATTGGATTATATATATATATATATATATATATATATATATATATATATATCACTTTTAGAAAAACTATTCATAATATATTTTATTTGTCAAATATGTTTTTAGGCAAATACTTAAAAGTCAAAATATTCTAGGTTTATAGAAATTTTGGTGGGAAGCTAAACTTTTACTAGTCAAAGTATTTCTTAAAAATTCACTTTTAGGGCTACCCCCCCAAAATTTTTACAAATATAGCTTTAGGCATATGGTTGAAATGGCTAGAAATGCTATAAAATTTTAATCCAAAATTTTTGAAATTAATCTAAGGAGAAACCCAATAATATATTCTTGCTACAACATAATTTCTAGAAAAATTATTTGTTATGAATATACATAGAAAATATTTTCAGAGTCAGTAACTAAATAAGGATTCTAATTAATAATAATAATATTATTGTATCCTTTAAAATAATAAAATATATGCACACGTAATCATTGTTGAATAACTAATAACCATAATACTAATATTCATAAACTAAATACTGAGAACAATAATAATAACGATAATAATATATTTTTACTTATCAATACAAGAATACATTGTAAAATAATATAAACACTAAAATTTTATAATCGATAATAATATTAAAACTATACAATTATATATGTATATAGTATACTCAAAATATTATTAAATAATGAAAACACTAGAACTATTAGGCTGCTGTATACAAACATTAATAATAATAATAATAATATATATAATAAGAAAAATTGCAAATGGGTACTTATACTTGTAATGAAACCAAATAGTAAAGAAATAAACCCACGAAAATTTGAGAGTTATTGTTCTCGGGTTTGAGAAACGAGTCAAAAGAAGCGAAAGAAAGTAGTAGAAGAAAGAAAAAGGAGAGAGAGTGGGAGTCCTACGAGAAGAGAGGGAGGGAGCGAGGTCGAGAGGAGTCGGGAAAAAGGGGAGGAAGAGCGAGGAGAGCAATAGATAGGGACTCACCTCTCCGGGAGACCGTCGATGCCGGTATCGACGGTGGGTGTGCCTTACTTAGCGCGGAGCTGAGATGGCGACATGAGGGATCTGAGAGAGGGGAAGCGCCGGTGGAGCTCGCTGACGAGAGCGAGGCGTGGAGGAGGAAGTGGAGGGTGCTGGCGCTAGGTCTATCGACGGAGGAAGCCGGACTCTCGCGGGCAATGGGCGTGCAATTTTGCTCGTGGTGGAAGAGCGGAGGTAGGCTAGAGTCGGGTAAGGGCCTAGATTTAATTTCGTTGTGTTTAGGGATGGTGTCGATAAGATTACGGTGGCATTGTTGATTTTGGTGACAGAGGTGGTGGCAGTTCTGGGGGCTTTGCCGACGGCCATTGGTGTTGGCGACGGAGGTTGTATCGGTAGCAGTGGTGGAGGTTGCGGTAGAGAAGAGGGTGGTGATGGAGGGCTGGCCAGGGTACGGATTGGTGAACGGCCTTGCAGAGGCGTGGCTGGAAGTGGTGATAACGATAGTGGTGGTGATGTTTTCGTAGGTTGTTGATGAAGGGATGTCCTGGGGCTGGTCGGTCGGAGATCAGTGGAGTCAGGCGGTTGCGGCCAGGCGATGGGTAATCTTGGGGCAGCTGGTGGTGATGCAGGGAAGTTTGGTCGGGTCCGTCCGTGGTGGGGTTCTGGTGTGGGGAACGACGGCTTGGCAGAGACGCGGTCGATGGATTGAGGTTTGCTGGAATGGCAGCCACGACCGGGGTAGTCGTCGACTTCGACGGAGTGAGGTGGAGTGGTGCTCTGGTAGTCCCAGAGAGGATTTGGTGGATCTGGACAAGGACGGAGGGGTGGCAGGCTGGTGTTGGGGTGCGACAAGGGACGTGCGGCTCGAGGCCAGGGGATTGGCGGAGGCAAGAAGGAGGACATGGAAAAAGAATTGTATATATATGTAAAAAAAAATTGAATACAATATTGGAAAGATACTCGAGGTCGGACCCGAGGCCGTCACGGCTGACACGAAAAGGTTGGACACCGACACGATGCACTCACTATTATGGAGAGAAATTGGACTTGTGGAGTTTATTTGGATTCTATGGAAAAGAGCAAAGAGGAGCTCTCCTTATATAGGAGGTGGTGGCTCTGATTTGGATAAGGACTTGGGTTTGGTTAAATTCCCATATAGATAATCACCCATTTATTCGATTCGATCCAAATTAATATAGATAAAATCCAAAAGCTATTTTAAGATAAAACCGATAAATCCAATATTATCTTTTCCAATCTAAATTATCATATTTAATCAAGTATTAAATCAAACAAAATTTTGAATATCTTTTTCGTAAATATTAAAATATAATAATATTAAATTTCAAAAATCATGATAATTACTTAAATATTGGAAATATATTTTGATAAATAATTAAAATATTTAGAATTAGTTTTCGTAAAATTAAGTGGACATTTCATGTCACTCGCAGAAACAATAATTTTTTAACTTATCACTTACATTTGTAAAATATCATTTTATTTTTTACATTAAATGAATAATGTTTGCCAAAATTCGATGCGATGTAATAATTCAAATATTAATACTTATAAAAAAAATCTTTTAATAAAATATTTGTAAAAATATATCAGCTTGTAATTTTGTACGCGACGTACAAATATGAATATGCGAACTCGTACGTGACGTACAATTACATAAACAAAATCGATACCAAATTTAAAAAAAAATCGTAGTATAAATTTAGGGGTTTTACATCCTACCCAACTTATAAAAATTTCGTCCTCGAAATTTTGGAGTAATTAGGGTAGGTAGGGCGAAGGGGATGGAAAGAGTTTAGTCGATAAAAGCATGATTTAAATCCTCGGGCGAAGAGTTCAAGGCATAAGATGGGGAAATGGGTAATTTAGATAGTTCTAGTCGAATAAAATCAACAGCTCGAAGATGGTCAATGCATGACAACCTATAAGTATTTAAATCAATCAACGCTAACATTATCCTATAAACTTGCAACCTTGTCAATGGGTAATAACTTCCTTATCTCAAATCTCGATTACGAGCTCGTTAGTTTCGAGTCACTTGTGGTTTTCAATTCCGTTAATTCTTTGAATCGTCATTATCCTTTTATCACTAATCTTCAAAAATTATTTCTTCTCCCAATTGATATTCCATCGAACTTTTTTTTTTGCAAAACACACTTTCCTAAATTTGAGATTTAAGAACAAAATATTAGATGTCAACCCATATATACCTTCGATATCTCCTAATAGAACGCCTTTAATTTAAAGTTTTGGATTCAATCAATCTCTAGCAATTATTTTTCTCAAACTGAATCTCGTCTTTCAAAATTTTCCAAAATAATTTAGTCAACCCTTACTCAATTTAGTCGAAGATAATCAAGGTTACTTCGATAGGAAATTATATCCATAATTGTAGGATTTTGGTAAGTCTAAACTTCCAATTCAATAAATCTCTAATACTCTTCTTCCCACATATTTTCTTTCAAACTAGTTTTCTCTTGCAAAACTTCCTTTAAAGATTTTGTCAATTAATTTAGTCAAGAGTAAAACCAATCTTACCTTGATATGACCTTTATATTTACAATCATCACATAGTTAAATTCTGAATTAATTTTTTTGTATTACACCCTGCTTGAATTCTTCAAACGCTCCATTTATTATCTCGTAAAATAAAGAACCAATTTGTCGAACAAGAATCTACTCTCCCTTGATCATAAAATATACTCTGCCTCATAGGTTTTACCGTAAGATTTTACTTGTGCATATTCAATCATCTTATTCAACTATACTACTACTCCCCTCTTTCTAACCATAGGATGTCATGATCAATTTCATCTTAGAATAAGAAAAATGAACATAGTTGCATAAACCACGGAGGAATCATAGTGAAATATGAATAAAACAATTTAATTGGAAGGGAGAGAAGTAAGGGTTGCTAATATTGCATGGAGAGTAAAAGGGTGTTATGGGTCTAAGTAAATCAAGATAAGGCATAAAAATAAAAGGACGAGGGTTAAGCAGTCAAGATAAAACACAAAATAAGCATGTAAGAATTTAAGTAGATCAATCATATATTGGGCCAAAAGATTTGAGCCGAGGTTGAGTCCCTATCTGTCGTCGAAAAGTATATTGGTTTCATGGTAATGGTTATAGTTTAACCGTTTGACCTGAAAGTCGTATCATAAAAATAGGATACCATGGAACGTATTTTAGTGGAACATGATATACCTACATGAAGGTGGGCTCGTCTAGGTCTTACATGTGAAATTTGTTGGAAGGAAAAGTCTAGAGTTGTGCTCCAAATATCAAAGTCACGATAGGGGACACCAAATGATCCAATTAGAAAGTGGGAGTTCATATGTTACTAATTAATGCACAAAAAGATCCAGTTAAAGCACGAAATAAGAATAATTAGGTTTGAGGGATGGCAGAGTAACTCAAGATTGAGATATAGCCAAATGGGTTGGTACATGACTAACTACAATTGAGTATTTGCAATATCATAATCATAGGTGGTATGGCAACTTAATGTGGAATACTTCTATCTCATTAGGGCTATCTTGGTTGCCTACCATTAAGAATTTTAAACTCGGGCTTCCCCAAAAGTTTAATACTCAAAAATAATCTTCCATGATTTATTTTTCATTCTAAGCCATCCAACTTAATCATGACTTGACATTTTAAATTCCTTTAATCAATCTCAAGAGATGAATCTTAGTATATCCCCAAATCAAACATATATATATATATATATATATATATATATATATATATATATATATATATATATATATACCAAGATTTTTAATATCCATAATCGAAACTTTTAAACTCGAAATCTAAGTAAATTTATAAATCATAAATCATAGGGCATAACTTGAAATTTGAATTTTTTCTTGAAAGTCGATTTCGTATATTTCAACATATTTTAGACCAAAATTTTACTATCATCCCTTCAAACTCAAAATTTAAATAAATCATAAATTGTACGACTCAATTTAAAACCTTAAGCTCTCTCTTTTTTCTTTTTTTTTTCTTTTTTTTCAAACTAAACTTCCATATTCTCTGTTCGTCTACAAAATCATAACTTATAATTCAAAACTCTTTAATAAATCTCGAGATAAACTTTAGCATATTACAATCCAAACTTAAACTTAATCGTAAATCATGCGTCACAATTTAAAACTTTAAGATATTTTTCAAATTGATTTCATATCCCAATAATTTATAGTTATTTCATAATTTCCAAAATCATAAATCATAAATTGGTTTTCTCGATCTAGCTATCCTCTTGTGTATACCACCTTGTAATATCAAAATAAAATTCCTACTAACCTTTGAAGGCGGTAATATGCTACTACCTAACTTGGAATTAGCTAATCCTTAAATCACACATTTAAAAGTAGAGTACCTCGATCCTTGAAATAAAATGCCTTTATAACTCAATTAAGACTTCAATGCATACTAATGATCAATGTAATCTTTCTAGCCATGTGTTTGACTTATGAGCGTATAATAGTGTAGTCATCTTCCTAACTGTCACTAAGCACAAAAAATAAGAATTCACGGTAGAAAGAATTCAAACAGGATACAAATCAAGGATGGTAATGAGAGTTCAAAATTTAGGAGTCAAGAAAGGAGATCAAGTATGTGGATGAAATCTAGACTCTAATCCTATATGCAGGCCCGCTCGGTACAGTAACGTAACCGAAACGGCAAACTCGACCTTCATGGACCACTACAAAAATATGTAACGCTCCAGTCCCAAAATACTTAGGACTAAGTACGTAGACATGCCAGCTGCATACATACGAAGTTACTCCAATATACGAAACCATCGTATGTATACATAAGCTGTAAAGTACAGTAAACTATGACACTAATCTCATCCATAAATAAAGAAGAAGGAATTTATAATAAACTCATGGATTATCATTTATAAATCGTTGGACGGAGACAAATCCATTACCAACAAAAAGAGAAGAAATACATGATAACAGAGTTTGTCGAGCGATGCAAAGACGATCCAAGTGTAATCATCCTCGAAGAAATTGCCTTGGCTATAGCACCTGCGAAAACCACAAAGACACACTTGGAGAATTCACCAGGTCCTCATAGGGACGTAACAATATACAATAAATAACATGACATAAAAATACTGAATATAAAATATTCCACAAATAAAAGTAAGTGACAAGACACCAATAAGGTAATCTAACCATACTAAAGTGAACATGCAGTTAAGAACAGACCTTTTATCGCATGAGCCCTGGATGTAAATGGGATCTGGTATAGTCCTCACTTGGACACCAGTGACCTAAGTGCATGACGTTCAAAAATGACAGTGGCCAACCTGAGGGGGTCATCATACCCGTATCTCCAGTGGAGCTTTCGGGTTACAAGAGAATGCGTAATAGAAGCCCATACGATAAGGAAATATTCTCCCTACCCGATGCACCTATCTAGGTCGTATCTGCGATTATGTACCTCTACTAACTGCTAAGTCTCCTAACATGCCTCTATTAGCAGTTAGACCTAACGCATGTGCACGGGTGATCAGCCAGCACGCAAGGACCTCTATATGTTACTCATCTCACACATACTCATGGTACAACCATGTTAAGGTATATGCAATACACTACAAACGGTAGTCCCTTAACTCTAAGTTCATATACAATCAAAGGATAGTAATAAATTAAGCTAATATTACTGAGTAGGCATAAATCAGGAATTGTAATAATGGTACAGCTAGAAGAACTGGAAATAAATGAACAGTGATACGCAATAAATAAAATATAGACTAATTATAAACAGTAAATTATGGTAAGGTATCTTGCCTGGTGTGTCGTCCGGTGTGCTGCGATGATCAAGGTGGCACTTCATGTGACTTCGGTGTTATAACTACGCCAAACGGCTTCTGATGCTGGCACGGACTGGTCCATTGGGTCTAGGACGGTCATATCGGTTAGGGTCGATATAAGAAAGTTTAGAAATGGGCAAGGGAATAGGAATAATGGGCTTAGTCACGGACATGAGGGTAATCGAGGGAAATTGGATTATATATATATATATGGACACACACAAAAAGACATATATGGACACACACAAAAAGATATATATGGACACACACAAAAAAGAAGAAAATGCTGTCTTTTCTTTATTGGCGCAAGGCACCACAAATCGAGTACGCCTGAGAGATCCTGCACTGAGGATCCCCGAGTACAAAAAAGAATTCTGGAGAATGGGACGATGGGGATCGAGCGGCAGTTGCTCCTTTACTCCGTTGACACTCCGATTACAAAAATGGGAGAAAACCTAAGAAAATTGCTAACTCTCGGCTCACTGGCAAGAGGTGCAGCAATTTGGCTCTTGAAAATGCTCTCCGTTATGCATTTTGAAGAGGGATGAGACCCCTTTTTATAGTCGTTCTTGAGCTGGAATGATGTTATGCGCCCACATGAGGAAAATATACAGGTTTTCATGTGGACGCATAGTCCTGCCTTGGGCGCATAGGGTATAGGCGCATGCAGGCTGCAAGATCGTAGGTTGGTCGTGGTGTTGACGTGGCCGCATGCTTCGGTGCACGGCTGCTCGTGGAGACTGACGTGGCCGTGCGCTTCGGTCCACATTTTGATAATGGCTTTGACCGAGTCAGGCTTGGGCGCATAGCCCTATTTGAGGCTATGCTCCCTCCTTCACAGGGGGTAGGTTGGGCGCATAGAGCTTCATAGGCTCGGGCACATAGAGTTACACAGGATGATGGGCGCATAGGAGCTTCACAGGGTGACTTGAGCACATAGGAGCTTCACTTGGGCGCATATGTCCTCTTTTGGCTTGGGCGCATAAGGCTTTATTTGCTGAAATTTTCATGCTTCTATATATATATATATATATATATATATATATATATATATATATATATATATATATATATATATATATATATATATATATATATATATATATATATTATTTTTTTTTTTAAATATATATATATATACATACGACTTTTAGAAAAACTATTTATAATATATTTTATTTGTCAAATATGTTTTTAGGCAAATACTTAAAAGTCAAAATATTCTAGGTTTATAGAAATTTTGGTGGAAAGCTAAACTTTTACTAGTCAAAGTATTTCTTAAAAATTCACTTTTAGGGCTAACCCCCCAAAATTTGTACAAATATAGCTTTAGGCATATGGTTGAAATGGCTAGAAATGCTATAAAATTTTAATCCAAAATTTTTGAAATTAATATAAGAAAAAACCCAATGATATATTTTTGCTACAACATAATTTCTAAAAAATTATTTGTTATGAATATACATAGAAAATATTTTCAGAATCAGTAACTAAATAAGGATTCTAATTATTAATAATATTATTATTGTATCCTTCAAAATAATAAAATATATGCACACGTAATCACTGTTGAATAACTAATCATCATAATACTAATATTCGTGAACTAAATACTGAGAACAGTAATAATAACAATAATAATGTATTTTTACTTATCAATACAAGAATACCTTGTAAAATAATATAAACACTAAAAATTTATAATCAATAATAATATTAAAACTATACAGTTATATATGTATATAGTATACTCAAAATATTATTAAATAATGAAAACACTAGAACTATTAGGCTGATGTATACAAACATTAATAATAATAATATATATAATAAGGAAAATTGCAAATAGGTACTTATACTTGTAATGAAACCAAATAGTAAAGAAATAAACACAAGAAAATTTGAGAGTTGTTCTCGGGTTTGAGAAACAAGTTAAAAGAAGCGAAAGAAACTAGTAGAAGAAAGAAAAAGAAGAGAGAGTGGGAGTCCTGCGAGAAGAGAGGGAGGGAGCAAGGTCGAGAGGAGTCAGGAAAAAGGGGGAGGAAGAGCGAGGAGAGCGATAGAGAGGGACTCACCTCTCCGGGAGACCACCGGTGCCGGTATCGACGGTGGGTGTGCGCACTCAGCACAGAGCTGAGATTGCGACATGAGGGATCTGAGAGAGGAGAAGCGCCGACGGAGCTCGCTGACGGGAGCAAGGCACGGAGGAGGAAGTGGTGGGCGTTGGCGCCAGGTCTATCGACCAAGGAAGCCGGACTCTCGCGGGCAGCGGGTGCGCGATTTCGCTTGTGGTGGAAGAGCAAAGGTGGGCTGGATTCGGGTAAGGGCTGTCACGCCCCGCTCCCGTAGGAGCGATCGTCCTTGCTAAGGCGTGATGCCGTACGAGCCTAGATTGCGCTCGTGTAATGAAGTTTCATAACGGCCTATTATAGCGGCTGCGACGGGATCATCGCACAGAAGTCCCAAGCAGAAACATTGAAACATGCAGCAGAAATTTAGAAGCAACACACAAGTTATTCAAAAGTGCTCTTTATTGATATTAAATAATAAGATTAAAATAGGGCACAAGGCCCTGATTACAAGTCTCTCAAGCTCACTTTTTTCTCATTTTACAAGTCACTCTGCTCTCTCTCATCTCTCGATACAATGCTTCAAGGCGACGAGTGCAGATTCTGCAGGATGGCGATGTCCATACATTATGTCCCGTATAAGTCTTGACTTCACGTGGCCGCACACTTTGAATCGCCAAGGAACTCTGTGCCTCGACGCATCCAAGCGAGCTCTGCACTACGAGCTTCTACCTGTGCCTGTACATAAAAACTGTGTGGGTGTCAGTACTCAACTGTACTGGTAGAGTGAGCCCTTCGCCCACCCATACAAAACCGACACATTTATTTACTTTGTGCAGCTTAATCCCTTTTTGATTATCTTTCTAGTCTTGCCTTAGGATCAATTTTAAGACAATGACGCCTTGGCATATACTTGGTAACACAACGACAGGGTCATACGATACTCTATTCGTGACTTCTATATATTCGAGGCAGTACCTCGCCAAGGAGCAACTTATGCAAACTCGGCCGTGCTAAGACTTTCACATATTTTATGTGCCTCTAGACCATTCTCGTGCCAATGACGTCAAAGGGGACGACTCATGCTGGTCGTGCCAATACACTTGCTCTTACCTTAGAATCGAGGCCGTGCCTCCCAAGTATCAACCAGACTTAATCAACTTGTCTTACGGCCCTTCCTGACTTAACTCGAGACGATGCCACATTCATGCCGCAGCACGTATCCTTGCTATAGCCAACTCTTAGGCTCTAGAACGGTGTTGCAACCGTGCACACCCTAACCTATGCCTATTCAAAGTTAGTACTTGCTATAAGCGTAACTTGATAACCCAACTCGTAACCTGCTTATACTCGACACAATCCAAAGTCATACACGCAGATAGCCGCTCTTATCGACACATCTATATGAGTGGTCACTAGCAATGTCAAGCTATCCTGGATCTTTTACATACGGCAACCATTTGCATGGCGAGGTACGAGCTCCCACCGAATGACTCATATCCTATATTGTAACGGTTTACTTCAATCGAGTCATATCATCGATGAAGGCCGTACAATATCTGCAATTCCTTCTAGGTCGACACGAACCTGGCGCCCCGGGATCGCACGAAGAATTTTGCCCTCGTGCGCAAGTTGTCCAATGACCATGCAAGACTCAACTCGATCTATCCAGTCCTTCCTTAATCATGACCATTCTTTCTATCTACCTATCGAGACTCCCAAGTAGCGGGACCGATCTCGTTTGATTCCTTATCGAGACTTATCGAGACTCCCAAATAGCGGGACCGATCTCGTGAACGAGACTTATCGAGACTCCCAAGTAGTGGGACCGATCTCGTGTACTTCCTTATCGAGACTTAGTGAGACTCCCAAGTAGCGGGACCGATCTCGTGAACGAGAATTATCGAGACTCCCAAGTAGCAGGACTGATCTCGTGTGCTTCCTTATCGAGACTTAGCGAGACTCCCAAGTAGCAGGACCGATCTTGTGTGCTTCCTTATCGAGACTTATCGAGACTCCCAAGTAGAGGGACCGATCTCGTGAACAAGACTTATCGAGACTCCCAAGTAGCGGGACCGATCTCGTGTGCTTCCTTATCGAGACTTAGCGAGACTCCCAAGTAGCGGGACTGATCTCGTGAACGAGATTTATCGAGACTCTCAAGTAGCGGGACCGATCTCGGCGACAACCAGTCGTGTGGACTTCCTTTGTCAGTGGCATGCCCTTAACTAAACCCATCGTGGATTGTGTCTTAGACAGACCTGATTCTCTAGGCGACGCTATTGCTCAAGTCATATACTTTACATGAAGAGCCCTGATCTCATGGGACTAAGTGACTTGGCAATCGCAGGAAACAGGGGACAGTGCTTGCTATGACTTCGATAGCCCAGCACAAGTCTTGTTTAACTTATTCGGGCAATGACTTAACGAGCAAAGGCTACACCAAGCTTCGTATCGAAGGAACGTGTCATGCACACGTTCGACTTGAACAACCAAGTTCTTGGGTGCCTAGACTTAAGTCACGAGCCGTGCAATACGACTTTAACCACGGGACATGCAAAGGCTTTGCCAAGCCCTGGACGACGGGACCGTATATGCTTTATCAAGCATTTATGCGGGCGACGCCTGTAACTTAGGCTAATTCTAGTGTTGTGACAACTTAGCAACTTGGGCCAACTTCCTTCTCCCAAATCACGGGACTAAGGATCGAGTGTCATTTTAAAAGCATGCTGAGCAGACTTTTAAGCAGACCGTGGGACCGTTTTCTATGTTCTAACACATTTCGACCTGTCGGGATTATTCCCTTAGCTATGTGGATGCGTCTCTTTTATTATGAAGCCTAACTTGTGCAAGTTGAAAATATGCGAGTTATTATGTGAAGGCTAAAATGAGGCAAGTTCATCGAAACTACCCCACCTGAGTGAGGAGTCGCCTCGACCGAGCGGGCCTCCGAGCAAGCCGTTGCGAGGCTAAGTCCGAACGACGTTGGCATTTCAATTCTTCCGATTGACTGAGCGGGACGGGGCACTACATCATACACCACTTAGAAAAAGTTTCGTCCTCGAAACTAACTGAGTACTTACTTATAGGCTACTTTGATCCAAGGACTCTTGTACACTCCGCCTATGCGTTTCTTCAATTCGAGCCTCGCATGCACTACTATCGATCTTTCCTTTAACATGATTTCAATTCCTCGACACTTTTCCATTCCTCAAGTCTTACTTGATTTTATGTATCACTTGGTTGGATCGTGCACCTATTCTAGGCGTCCCCAAAATATATGCATTCAGCTAAGCCGCATGATAGAGAATTCGTCATTCTCACTCGAGTCGCATCGTGCACATATTCAGGCATCCCTAAAATATATGCATGTCAGCCGAATCTCGTGAGGGGTATTCCTATACTCTTGATTCACTTTATCCATCCGTATCAATCCTTAAGTTCAATCTTTCGATTGCTAACTCTTGAAACAGGGGCGTCTCGCCTAACCGCTAGGCCATTTCTCAAGGCTAAAGTCAATGTCATGATTGGAATCATAGTTCCCCAATAATAATGCCAACACTGACCCCAATCCTAGGGTCAAACCAAGTTGATAGTACGGGGTTTTCTACCCAAGCTCGTGTCACTCATATTTCTAAACATCGAGCAAGATCTCCTAATTCGCATCAAGGCACTCGTTGCACATATTCAAATTGTTCAAATCACCAATTCTAACCAATTCATGTATTCGATTATGAGGTCGTCTAGCACAACAATTTTTCATGCCCTAATCTCACGCAAGTTCGATTATCTACGTTGGACATGAATCACCATATCACGTTCTCGCAGGATAATCGTCCTTATTGGAGCGTAACTCTTGCTTGAGTCTAGACTAATTCATTCTCAATACGCGGATTAGACCTACTCGATCATCAAGTTCAATCGTCAAGCACACTGAGTCATTCTTGTAAAACCCCTAAATTTCTACTATTTTTTATTGATTTTGGTACTGATTAAATTTTTATTTGTATTGTACGTCGCGTAGTCATATTGTACGTCGCGCACGAAATTTTATTTTCTTGCTCGTCGAATGCGAATATGTGCGAGCGTACATATTTTAGAAAAACATTTTTTTCTATTTTATTATACACTTTCAAAATATTATATATAATTTCTATTCTTGCTATAAAAGGGCATTTTGTTTTTAGCAGTTATTAGTTATAAATAATATTTTATTGTATACTAAGAAAAACATAATTATAAAAACATTATTTGTACATACATATATATTTATAATTTTTAATGTAATTTTTGAAATTAATATTATTAGTCTTTTAGAAAATATATTTTAAAATTATTGTAGGAATTTAAATCTTGATTTAATTTTTGGATTATTTAAATAGATTAAATTAATATCTATATTTGGAATTTGATTTATTTGAATTGATTTTAAACTAAAGGGATATAATTTAAATAAGATTTGTATTTGGATTTGGATTTGAATTAAATTATAGATTGAATTATCTAATTTGGGTTTTAAATAAATTATAATCCTATCCAAATGGAAATTTTCACATCCTATAAATAGGCAGGTACACTTCCATTATTTTTCCACAACCCAAAATTTTATGCCACAAACCATTGCCACCATAAACCCATAGCTATTATGCATTGTGTCCGTGTCCGTGTTCACCACCCATTTCCACTATCTTTTCCTTTTTACATCTATATTGATATCCTTCCTCGTGTCAGACAACCCCGACACGCCATATAATCCAAATTTCCATAATTTCGTGCCGAATACACCCCGACCTAAATAATCAAAACCTTAACACTTATCCTAACCCTAGCTCTGACTAGATCCCGACGACTGCCCTTTCCCAGCCACCACCTGCCCATCCCTGTTGGCGCCACCTCGTCGAAACTCTCCAGCCACCACCAATGTAACCACCAAGCCAGGCACCCGCAGTCGCCCATTAACCCAACCAACTCTGGCCTCGACTCCGTCCATCACCCATCTCCGACACCAACCCGTCGGACCCCGTCACCAACCCACCTCCACCAACACCAGAAAACCCATAAAAAGAAGAAAAACCCTAATCCTATACTCACCTTCCCCGCCGACCAAGCCGGAGCCCACCGTGCTGCACCACGCCGAAGCTGGTCCCTCCTCCATGATCTGGACGCGTCCGCCGCTGGATCCCTCACTTCCCTCCGCCTTCACCACTGCCCTCCGCCTAACTCCGACCCCCTCCGCTCGAACCCTCTACCGACCCCAAGCCCGATCCTCCTTCCGTCTGCCATCGTGCCTCCGCGCCCGACGAAGCCTCGATCGGCCCCTTCAGTCCGCCTCCCCCGGTCAGACGACGAGCACCGCCGCCGGTGCCCTAGCCGCAGTGCCATCTCCGACTCCGCAAACCCTCACCGTCGCCGAAAACCCACCGCGCCACCGCTTCCTCCGACCGCCACGCCGGGTGAGCCGTACCCCTTCAAAACCCACTTTTCTCGACCTGACCCGAGACGAACCCCGCCGGCGAGCGCGCCACTCCGTCGCACCCGCCCGGCCATCAGCGGCCAGCGCTGGGACCCCCGAACGCCGAGTCACCTCCCTCTTTCCTCTACTCCGCCTGAGCGCTTCGATCCCGCCGCCTCTTCTCTCTCACGCTCCTTCTCCCCTCTTCCTTTCTTTTTAGAAGTAGGTTCCCTCTCTCTCTTTCTCTTTCTTTGATATTTTTGTTTTCATTTATTTAGTGTTCTGTAGATAACAACAGCTGGTAGGAGAATAGTTCTGTCATTGTTTTCATTTATTTAGTGTTCTTTGTTTTCAATTGTCTTTTTTGTTTTTTTTTGTTTTGTTCCCTTGTTTTGATTCCCCTCTTCAAAAAGAAGAACAGTTCTGTTACTATTTTTATTATTATTATTTTATTATTATTATTATTATTATTGTTATTGTTATTATTATTTACACTAACTAAGTATAGGATTATTAATATTGTTATCATACATACTATGTTTATTATCATTAAAGTTATTATTTTTGAAAATTCTTATATTATAAACTTTTAATCTATATATAGGGGTTAGAGCTATCTATGTAATTCCGAATTTGGGTTTTTACCAAAAATGTATTTCCTTTGTTATTATTTATCAAATAATTTCTTAAGTTTTCCTACTTAAAAATGTATTTTTAAAACTTAGAATATTTCGCCTAAAAACGATTTTATGTATAACTACCGATATATTTTTGGTTAATAGAATATTTTTCAAAGATCATAAGTATTTTTCTAAAAAATATCATTTCTGTCAAAACTCAATTTTTCGAACTTAATGTCTTTAAGCCAAAACAGATTTTTCTTACGATTTTCTTAACTCTTAAAATACTTTCATATGTTTTTCTCGACTTATAAAAGAAAAACCATTTTTAGTATTATGATTACCTTTCTAAAAATTTATTATTCAATTCCTTTATTCTTCTGTCCATGACCAGCCCTATTATTCCCGTTTTCTCGCCAATTCTGTACTTCTTTATGTCTATCCTAACTAATTTGACCGTCCTGGACCCATTGGAACTGTCCATGCCACTATTCGAGGTTCCCTTGTACAGTTATTGCACCAAAGTCACAGTTTGAGTCACATTGATCATCGCAGCACACCAGGCCTCCTACCATGCAAGACACCTTGCCATTTGTTGTTTAATTATTTTACCTCATATTTCATGTATTACTTATTTTCTTTATGCAAAATAAACTATGATACATGGCATAACCTGTTAGAACTTACTGTTCATTTTTATTCTGCTATGTATTATTTTTCTTACATATTAAACCTAGATTTAAGGGACCACCTTATGTGTTGCATTTATTGGCTTTGACACGTTGTAACACGAAGTTGTGTGTCGCATGTAGAACACGAACATGCGTGACTAGCTGGCCACCGATGCGTATAAGTTGTACGATAGGAATAACCGCTAATAGAGGTTGCATGCTTAGTTTGACTTAGCGGTTATAGAGGTTACTATTGTGGATACAACAAAGTAGGCATTGGGCGGGGAGGACAATTCCTTAGCGTATGGGCTTCAATGCACTTTCCTTTTTATAACCCGTGAGCTCCGCCGGAGACGCGGGTCAGCTTACCCAAGATTACTGACGGCCACTGGCGATTCTGCGGAACGTCATGCTCTTATTGATTGGGCCTCTAGTGCCCCAAGGGGGGACTATGCCGATCCTATTCAGCCAGGGTCAATGCGTAGAAAGGATTGTTCTTAACTACATTTCACTTAGAACGGTTAGGCACCTTTATCCGTTAGGGCGAGTACTTTTGGTTTGGGTACTTGTATCTGACCATGGCTTGGAACAATAACTTGTCGCGGATTAGTTCGTCACATCTTGTCCTTGTTTGGTTGTAGGTGTGACTTACTACTTCGATGAGAAGGTATTGAACCTTGTTGGGGTCCGGATACCATATTGGATTCATAGTATGGAAAGATACGTCACCGTGAATTAGTTTACCATCTCCTGTCCTTGTTTGGTTGGGGGGATGGTACGCTCGTTCAATAGGTATGTATTGGACCATGTTATAAATTCAATTGACTTATTTATTTGAGCAATATTTATTCAGTTTATATGGCATGATATTATGTGTCTTGTTACATCCCTCTGAGGACCTGGTTATCTCTCCATGTGTGTGCTATTGTCTTTCGCAGGTGTTCTAGCTCTAGCTGTGATCATCGCTATTTTCTTTGAGGATGATTGCATTTGGATCGTCTTCGCTTCGCTCGCCAAATACATTCCTTTACTCATGTATTTTCCTTATTTGTTGGTAGTGGATTTGTCTCCGCCCAACTACATGTACCAAATGACAATTTCATAGTTGATTATATGAGATCTTCTATTCATTTATATTGTGTGGATGACATCAGTTATGGTTCTACTGTATTTTACAGCTTATGTATTCATACGAAGTTTCTATATATTGGAGTGTACTTCGTATGTATACAGCTGGCATGTCTACGTTCCTAGTCCCACGTATTTTGGGACTGGGGCATTACATGTTTTTGTGGTGGCCCATGCAGGTCAAGATAAATTGTTTGGTTACTTTACCGTACCAAACAAGCCTGCGAATAGGATTAGAAGTTTAGGATCTCATCCACATACTTGACCTCTTTTCTTGATTTTATCTACCATTTGACTCATCAATTGCATCTTGCTTACTTCCTTCTATCCCTATTCTTATCTTTCCTTCGTACTTGCTAGAGATTGACCCTACTAGTTGGATGTCCCAAAACACCCTTAGCTTAATTCTTTTAAGTTGGGTAGAACACCCCACGATCCGACACACTCTTGACCATTAAAGAGAATATATTATCTAGACCATAGAGACTAGAGGAATTTAACCCATTAGGTCAACCAAGCCTTGATCAATAAAACCGTAGGAAGATGGAATAAGAATAAACAAGACTTAGATCCTTATGACACTTAGACTATTCATATTAGTTCTTATTTCATCTACCCTCGTGCCTATGTTTTACTATCTAAATAAATGATGCTAATATAGTCTAGTATTTGCAAGCTAATCCTTATCGAGCTTGATCAAGACATATGCTATAGAGTGGCCACTCACTAGCCTATTGTCTAAATCAGAACCGGCACATAATGGTCTGATCAACCAAGTGCACTTTGGTTCGCTTTTGTCTATTACTCTACGTGGATGTGGACATAACTAAACTTGGCCCTTACAATCCCATCCACGACTGCCTTGACAATTCTTTTGAAATTATTCGATCGTCTTTGAATCACGTATTCGTATTCGATAACGCCTCCTTCGAACTCTATATTGCTTCGCCCTCACCTATTTTAGGAGGACGAAAGCGTCATACTAGAACTCCCTCTAACCTTCCCATCGGCTATGACCATTCCCACTCGATGTTGCTATATCTTCATCCTAAACTACTCGACCTTTCCTTCGACCCTAAATTTACAATCTTGACTTTCTAATCACTTGAATTTAAGAGTGATTACAATCATCTCTTAATCATATCCTTAACCTAGACTACGACCATATAAACTTCTTTAAACCCTCCTATCTACCGTTGTCCCTTCTTACCCCCTCCTAATTCTTAATTTCGAGGACGAAATTCTTTTAAGTTGGGTAGGATGTAAAACCCCTAAATTTCTATTATTTTTTATTGATTTTGGTACTGATTAAATTTTTATTTGTATTGTACGTCGCGTAGTCATATTATATGTCGCGCACGAAATTTTATTTTCTTGCTCGTCGAATACGAATATGTGCGAGCGTACATATTTTAGAAAAACATTTTTTTTCTATTTTATTATACACTTTCAAAATATTATATATAATTTCTATTCTTGCTATAAAAGGGCATTTTGTTTTTAGCAGTTATTAATTACAAATAATATTTTATTGTATACTAAGAAAAACATAATTATGAAAACATTATTTGTGCATACATATCTATTTATAATTTTTAATATAATTTTTGAAATTAATATTATTAGTATTTTAGAAAATATATTTTAAAATTAATGTAGGAATTTAAATCTTGATTTAATTTTTGGATTATTTAAATAGATAAAATTAATATCTATATTTGGAATTTGATTTATTTGAATTGATTTTAAACTAAAGGGATATAATTTAAATAAGATTTGGATTTGGATTTGGATTTGGATTTGAATTAAATTAAATTATAGATTGAATTGTCTAATTTGGGTTTTAAATAAATCCTAATCCTATCCAAATGGGAATTCCCACATCCTATAAATAGGCAGGTACTCTTCCAATATTTTTCCACAACCCAAAATTTCATGCCACAAACCATTGCCACCATAAACCCATAACTATTATGCATTGTGTCCGTGTCTGTGTTTACCACCCATTTCCACTTTTTTTTCTTTTTACATCTACATTGATATCCTTCCTCGTGTCAGACAACCCCGACACGCCATATAATCCAAATTTCTATAATTTCGTGCCGAATACACCCCGACCTAAACAATCAAAACCTTAACACTAATCCTAACCCTAGCTCTGACTAGATCCCGACGACTGCCCTTTCCCAGCCACCACCTGCCCATCCCTGTTGGCGCCACCTCGTCGGAACTCCCTTGCCACCACCAGTGTAACCACCAAGCCAGCCACCCGCAGTTGCCCATTAACCCGACCAACTCCGATCTCGACTCCGTCCGTCACCCATCTCCGACACCAACCCGTCGGACCCCGTCACCAACCCACCTCCACCAACACCAGAAAACCCATAGAAAGAAGAAAAACCCTAATCCTATATTCACCTTCCCCGTCGACCAAGCCGGAGCCCACTGTGCTGCGCCTCACCGAAGCTGGCCCCTCCTCCACGATCTGGACGCGTCCGTCGCTGGATCCTTCACTTCCCTCCGCCTTCACCACTGCCCTCCGTCTACACCTTCGCCTAACTCCGACCCCCTCCGCTCGAACCCTCTACCGACCCCAAGCCCGATCCTCCTTCCGTCCGTCGTCGCGCCACCGCGCCCGACGAAGCCTCGATCGCCCCCATCAGTCCGCCTTCCCGGGTCAGACGACGAGCACCGCCACCGGTGCCCTAGCCGCAGCGTCGTCTCCGACTCTGCAAACCCTCACCGCCGCCAAAAACCCACCGTGCCACCGCTTCCTCCGACCGCCACGCCGGGCGAGCCGTACCCCTTCGAAACCCACTTTTCCCGACCTTACCCGTAACGAACCACGCCGGCGAGCGCGCCACTCCGCCGCACCCGCCCGGCCATCAGCGGCCAGCGCTGGGACCCCCAAACACCGAGTCACCTCCCTCTCTCTCCTCTACTCCGCCTGAGCGCTTCGATCCCGCCGCCTCTTCTCTCTCACGCTCCTTCTCCCCTCTTCCTTTCTTTTTAGAAGTAGGTTCCCTCTCTCTCTCTCTCTTTCTTTGATATTTTTGTTTTAATTTATTTAGTGTTCTGTAGAGAACAACAGCTGGAAGGAGAATAGTTCTGTCATTGTTTTCATTTATTTAGTGTTCTTTGTTTTCAATTGTCTTTTTTGTTTTTTGTTTTTTGTTTTTTTTTGTTTTGTTCCCTTGTTTTGATTCCCCTCTTCAAAAAGGAGAACAGTTTTGTTACTATTTTTATTATTATTATTTTATTATTATTATTATTATTATTATTATTGTTGTTATTATTATTTACACTAACTAAGTATAGGATTATTAATATTGTTATCATAAATACTATGTTTATTATCATTAAAGTTATTATTTTGGGAAATTCTTATATTATAAACTTTTAATCTATATATAGGGGTTAGAGCTATCTATGTAATTCCGAATTTGGGTTTTTACCAAAAATCCATTTCCTTTGTTATTATTTATCAAATAATTTCTTAACAAATAGATATAGTTTTCCTACTTAAAAATGTATTTTTAAAACTTAGAATATTTCGCCTAAAAATGATTTTATGTATAACTACCGATATATTTTTGGTTAATAGAATATTTTTCAAAGATCATAAGTATTTTTCTGAAATATCATTTCTGTCAAAACTCAATTTTTCGAACTTAATGTCTTTAAGCCAAAACAGATTTTTCTTACGATTTTCTTGACTCTTAAAATACTTTCATATGTTTTTCTCGACTTATAAAAGAAAAACCATTTTTAGTATTATGATTACTTTTCTAAAAATTTATTATTCAATTCCTTTATTCTTCTGTCCATGACCAGCCCAATTATTCCCGTTTCCTCGCCAATTCTGTACTTCCTTATATCCATCCTAACTAATTTGACCATCCCGGACCCATTGGAACTGTCCGTGCCACTATCCGAGGTCCCCTTGTACAGTTATTGCACCAAAGTCGTAGTTTGTGCCACATTGATCATCGCAGCACACCAGGCGTCCTACCAGGCAAGACACCTTGCCATTCGCTGTTTAATTATTTTAGCTCATATTTCATGCATTACTTATTTTCGTTATGCAAAATAAACTGTGATACATGGCATAACCTGTTAGAACTTACTGTTCATTTTTATTCTGCTATGTATTATTTTTCTTACACATTAAACCTAGATTTAAGGGACCACATTGTGTGTTGCATTCATTGGCTTTGACACGTTGTAACACGAAGTTGTGTGTCGCATGTAGAACATGGACATGCGTGACTGGCTGGCCACCGGTGCGTATAAGCTGTGCGATAGGAATAACCGCTAATAGAGGTTGCATGCTTAGTTTGACTTAGCGGTTATAGAGGTTACTGTTGTGGATACAACAAAGTAGGCATTGGGCGGGGAGGACAATTCCTTAGCGTATGGGCTTCGATGCACTTTCCCTTTTGTAACCCGTGAGCTCCGCCGGAGACACGGGTCAGCTTACCCAAGATTACTGACGGCCACTGGCGATTCTGTGGAACGTCATGCTCTTATTGATTGGGCCTCTAATGCCCCAAGGGGGGAATATGCCGATCCTATTCAGCCAGGGTCCATGCGTAGAAAAGATTGTTCTTAACTACATTTTACTTAGAACGGTTAGGCACCTTTATTCATTAGGTACGAGTACTTTTGGTTTGGGTACTTGTATCTGACCGTGGCTTGGAACAATAACTTGTCGCGGATTAGTTCGTCACATCTTGTCCTTGTTTGGTTGTAGGTGTGACTTACTACTTCGATGAGAAGGTATTGAACCTTGTTGGGGTCCGGATACCATATTGGATTCATAGTATGGAAAGATACGTCACCGTGAATTAGTTTACCATCTCATGTCCTTGTTTGGTTGGGGGGATGGTACGCTCGTTCAATAGGTGTGTATTAGACCATGTTATAAATTCAATTGACTTATTTATTTGAGCAATATTTATTCAGTTTATATGGCATGATATTATGTGTCTTGTTACGTCCCTCTGAGGACCTAGTTATCTCTCCAGGTGTGTGCTATTGTCTTTCGCAGGTGTTCTAGCTCTAGCCGTGATCATCGCTATTTTCTTTGAGGATGATTGCATTTGGATCGTCTTCGCTTCGCTCGCCAAATATATTCCTTTACTCACGTATTTTCTTTTATTTGTTGGTAGTGAATTTGTCTCCGCCCAACTACATGTACCAAATGACAATTTCATAGTTGACTATATGAGATCTTCTATTCATTTATATTGTGTGGATGAGATTAGTTATGGTTCTACTACATTTTACAGCTTATGTATTCATACGAAGTTTTCATATATTGGAGTGTACTTCGTATGTATACAGCTGGCATGTCTATGTTCCTAGTCCTACGTATTTTGGGACTGGGGCATTATAATTCTCGAGTCCACCTTCGCGTCAAACAACAAGTCGAAGCAATCAAATTGCCATGCCATACAAGTTCGATCACCTCCATTGTATGAATCACCATACTAGCGCTCATGCAGAGTGATCGTCCTAATCGACATGACGCATGTGCGAGGCTGGAGTTACGCTCGCATAAGACAAGAATATCAATATTATGGTTATCGTCGAAGCAATCCAAATATTTTATTTTCATCCAAGCCAAGATCTCATTTTAATAGTCCGTTTGTCATTCGTTCAACTATAAAATCCTCGAGCCAAGTCTATCTTTTCCTTGACACATTTTAACATCCCGAGTATAGCATCCATCGGAATAATAACATTTTACATGATCATCATTCCTCGAATCAGAGTACCCCCGAGTTATTACACATCGATCTTTGATACGCCTCAATACCATCGATGATGTATGTAACCTGACGATCTTCCTTTGCAACGAACTCCGAGTCGTACGACTGATTCTATTGTCCAAATTGGATATACCACAATTCCATTCGACCAAATCTGAAATCATAAGTGCGATCCTCTAAGTTTCCTCAATCAAGACATTCATTTTCATTCATCGTTCCGAATCATTTTATAACTCGTGTTGCCCATTCACAAGTTGTCCGAACGACATTTTATTTGGGACATTCGAAGTCACGACCAACTAAGCGTGACACATTCTAAGGCTTTGCGCGATCGCATCGCCTTGCCGACATACTCGTTGTTACCATCAATCCTCAATTTTTGCTCGAATAATTTCCAAGACAGACCATACACCACTCAGGATTCGAGCCATCCGATTTAGTCCACAATCATGTTCGTATTATTCGCTAAAACATCCTTCAGATTTGTTCGACGAATCTCTAGCGTAATCACTCACGTCGTCTCGACGTACTAAGTCGTTCGTACTACTTCTCAAATCCAGACCAATCTTCCATGTACGCCTAAGCATTAGTTCAATAGCGTTTCTATCGAATATACACTCTAAGTGTATTTCCATTCTCGACCGAGCGATACTTAATATTGTTCGCGATTCGTTTGTACCAAAAATTCGAGGTGTACGATACGCGGCACAACTTAGCCAAAAGGCCGTGTACATAGTCATCCCATACGGACTATTCTCTGATTTTGCACACCCATTTGCTAATGTCGACGTAGGACTAGTTGGGCACGTACGCGACTTGCTAACTTTAGCAAGTGTTTTCTATCAACTCAAGTTTGACACCGTTCGGCACAAAGGCCATCGCCTACCGATGCGTTCGATTGAACGCTTGTACGAGCTTTTGAAAATATTTAAACTTATTGTATGGACATGCTGTGGGACATTTGAGAGAGTGCGCACACTTCTTTATCAACGACGAGCTTTCAAAATTGAAAGATTCGACATGAAGTCCAAGGACGTAAAGCCATGCTCCGATACCATTATATCACGCTCTGCTCCCGTAGGAGTGATCGTCCTCGCTAAGGCGTGATGCCGTACGAGCCTAGATTGTGCTTGTGCAAGGCAATTTTATAACGGTCGATTACAGCGGCTGTGACGGGGTCGCCGCACAGAAGTCCCAAGCAGAAACATTGAAACATGCAGCAAAAATTTAGAAGCAACACACAAGTTATTCAAAAGTGCTCTTTATTAATATTGAACAATAAGATTACAATGGGGCGCAAGGCCCTGATTACAAGTCTCTCAAGCTCACTTTTCTCTTATTTTACAAGTCAATCTACTCTCTCTCATCTCTCGATACAATGCTTCAAGGTGACGAGTGCAGATTCTGCAAGATGGCGATGTCCATACATTATGTCCCGTATAAGTCTTGACTCCACGCGGCCGTGCGCTTCGAATCACCAAAGAACTCTGTACCTCAACGCATACAAGCGAGCTCCGTGCCACGAGCTTATACCTGTGCCTGCACATAAAAACTGTGTGGGTGTTAGTACTCAACTGTGCTGGTGGAGTGAGCTCCTCGTCTACCCATACAAAATTGATATGTTTATTTACTTTGTGCAGTTTAATCCCTTTTTGATTGTCTTTCTAGTCTTACCTTAGGATTAATTTTAAGACAACGATGCCTTGGTCTATACTTGGTAACGCAATGACAGGGTCGTGCGATACTCTATTCGTGACTTTCATATATTCGAGGCAGTGCCTCGCCGAGGAATTTTGCCCTTGCGCACAAGTTGTCCAATGACCATGCAAGACTCAACTCGATCTATCCAGTCCTTCCTTAATCATGACCATTCTTTCCATCTATCTATCCAGACTCCCAAGTAGCGGGACCATCTCGTGTGATTCTTTATCGAGACTTATCGAGACTCCCAAGTAGTGGGACCGATCTCGTGAATGAGACTTATCGAGACTCCCAAGTAGCGGGACCGATCTTGTGAATGAGACTTATCAAGACTCCCAAGTAGCGGGACCGATCTCGTGTGCTTCTTTATCGAGACTTAGCGAGACTCCCAAGTAACGGGACCGATCTCGTGTGCTTCCTTATCGAGACTTATCGAGACTCCCAAGTAGCGGGATTGATCTCGTGAACAAGACTTATCGAGACTCCTAAGTAGCGGGACCGATCTCGTATGCTTCCTTATCGAGACTTAGCGAGACTCCCAAGTAGCGGGACCAATCTCATATGCTTCCTTATGAGACTCCCAAGTAAAGGGACCGATCTCGTAAACGAGACTTATCGAGACTCCCAAGTAGCGGGACCGATCTCATGTGCTTCCTTATCGAGACTTAGCGAGACTCCCAAGTAGCAGGACCGATCTCGTGAACGAGACTTATCGAGACTCCCATGTAGCGGAACCGATCTCGGCGACAACCAGTCGCATGGACTTCCTTTGTCAGTGGCATGCTCTTTACTAAACCCACCGTGGCTCGTGTCTTAGACAGACCTTATTCTCTAGGCGACGCTATCGCTCAAGTCATATACTTTATATGACGAGCCCTGATCTCATGGGACTAAGTGACTTGGCAACTGCAGGAAATAAAGGACAGTGCTTGCTATGACTTCGATAGCCCAGCACAACTCTTGTTTAACTTATTCGGGCAACAACTTGACGAGCAAAGGCTACGCCAAGCTTCGTATCGAGGGAACGTGCCATGCACGCGTTCAACTTGAACAACCAAGTTCTTGGGTGCCTAGACTTAAGCCACGAGCCATACAATACGATTTAAACCACGGGATATGCAAAGGCTATGCCAAGTCCTGGACGACGGGACCGTGCATGCTTTATCAAGCATTCATGCGGACGTCGCCTATGACTTAGGCTAATTCGAGCATTGTGGCAACTTAGGCCAACTTCCTTCTCCCAAGCCATAGGATGAAGGATTGAGTGTCATTTTATAAGCACGCTGTGCAGACTTCTAAGCAGACCGTGGGACCATTTTCTATGTTCTAACACATTTCGACCTGTCGGGATTATTCCCTTAGCTCTGTGGATGCGTCTCTTTTATTATCAAGCCTAACTTGTGCAAGTTAAAAACATGCGAGTTATTATGTGAACGCTAAGATGAGGCAAGTTCATCGAAACTACCCCACCTGAGCGACGAGTCGCCTCGACCGAGCAGGCCTCCGAGCAAGCCGTTGCGAGGCTAAGTCTGAATGTAACGCCCCAATCCCAAAATACGTAGGACTAGGAACGTAGACATACCAGACGTATAATAAATAAACGTAAGCTATAAAATGCAGTAGAACCATAACTAATCTCATCCACATAAAATGAATAAAGGATATAATCAACTAGGAATTGTCTTGATACAATATGTTTGGCGGAGACAAATCCACTACCAACAAGAAAAATACATGAGAAAAGAAATACATGATATACAAAGAATGATTTTGGCGAGCGAAGCGAAGACGATCCAAGTGCAATCATCCTCGAAGAAATAGCGATGATCACGGCTAGAGCTAGAACACCTGCGAAAGACAAGAGCACACACCTGGCGAGATAACCAGGTCCTCAGAGGGATGTAACAAGCCACATAATATCATACCAGATAAACAGAATAAATATTGCTCAATTAAATAAGTCAATTGAATTATAACATGGTCCAATACACACCTATTGAACGAGCATACCATCCTCCCAACCAAACAAGGACAGGAGATGGTAAACTAATTCACGGTGACGTATCTTTCCATACTATGAATCTAATATGGTATCCGGACCCCAACAAGGTTCAATACCTTCTCATCGAAGTAGTAAGTCACACCTACAACCAAACAAGGACAAGATGTGACGAACTAATTCGCGATAAGTTATTGTTCCAAGCCACGGTCAGATACAAGTACCCAAACCAAAGTACTCGTACCTAACGGATAAAGGTGCCTAACCGTTCTAAGTGAAATGTAGTTAAGAACAATCCTTCCTACGCATGGGCCCTGGCTAAATAGGATCGGCATGGTCCCCCCTTGGGGCACCAGAGGCCCCATCAGTAAGAGCATAACGTTCCGCAAAACGTCAGTGGCCGTCAGTAATCATGGGTCATCAGCCCCGTATCTCCAGCGGAGAATCCGGGTCACAAGAAAAAGTGCATCGAAGCCCATACGCTAAGGAATTGTCCTTCCCGCCCAATGCCTACTGTGTTGTATCCACAACACAAAACCACTATAACCGCTAAGTCAAACTAGCATGCAATCTCTATTAGCGATTATTCCTATCGTACGGCTTATACGTACCGGTGGCCAGCCAGTTACGCATGTCCGTGTTTTACATGCGATACACAACTTCGTGGTACAACGTGTCAAGGCCAATGAATGCAACACACAAGGTGGTCCCTTAAATCTAGGTTTAATATGTAAGAAAACTAATACATAGCAGAAAATATAACTGAACATTAAGTTCTAACAGGTTATGCCATGTATCACAGTTTATTTGCATAAAAAATAAATAATGCATGAAATATGAGCTAAAATAAATAAACAGCAAATGGCAAGGTGTCTTGCCTGGTAGGACGCCTGGTGTGCCGCGATGATCAAGGTGGCACGAACTGCGACTTTGGTGCAACAAATATAAAAGATGACCTCGGATGGTGGCACGGACGGTTCCATTGGATCCAGAAGGGTCAAATTAGTTAGGGTCGATAGGAGGAAGGACAGGATTGGCAGGAGGATAGGAATAATGGGTTTAATTATGGACAAAAGGATAATCAAGAAAATTTGGATAAATAATATATAAAAGAAATTTATAATGCTTGAAAATATTTCTTATTAGCTTAAAAATAGTTTTTAGATAAATGCTTGAAAATATTTTTAATAAAAATAAATTGGTAGCTAATATTGAAAACATAAAATCGTTTTAAAGCAAAACTCCTTTATGAAATGCCGTTTTTAGGTAGAAAGCTATACTTATTAAAAATAATATTTTTAAGTAAGGAAAACCATTTTTTTGAATACCCTATAATATTATTAAAACTAATGAATAAATAATAAAAAATAAAAATAAATAATGCTCATTAATATACAATTATTTGTATCTATAATGTATCCCAATAATAATACCATATATTATATATATACTAAATTTTACCATACTGATATAATAATAGTAGAGAATATGATAATAATACTAATACTTAATATATATTGTATGTAGGTAACTTAATTTAATACTTAATACTGTAAATAAAAAAATAAAAATATCGCAAAATTAATAAAAAAAGGGGAAAAACGTAAAAGAGCCAAACAAATAGGTAGTCCCAGTTTACGAAGGGTGCTCACCTCGTTTCGTGAGAGGGAGGAGAGAGAAAATTAGTGAGAGGGAAGAGAGGTGAGAGAGAGAGCCGGATCGATCGGGAGAGCGGAGGGGTCGTCGGCGACGGCTGTAGGTGAGGGAAGGCGGAGGAGAAGGGTTTCACGGAGGAGCTTGGCCGGGGCTCGTCGGTGGTCGAGTTCGACCGGGGGCTCCGGTCGGCGGAGGAGTGGGGTGGCGCTGCGTGCGGAATGAGGCGGAGGGAAGGAAGAGGCAGAGGGAAGAGCTCGGCTGAGCTGCCGGTGAGGGCGACGGAGAGATCGGAAAAGAGGGAAGTTCGGGCGGCAGTTTTGATCGGAGAGAGGGAAGTTCGGGCGGCGGAGAGAGGAGCGGGCGCGTGGGGAGGTGATGGTCAGGGTTTGGTCGCCGCGGCTGTCGCGGTGGCGGCGGCGTGACTGGTGAGGGACGGTGGACGTGGCCTCACGGGGTACGCGGAGCGGCGGGATCCGGCTAACGAGGCAGAGGGGCACAGCGGCAGACTTTGGAGAACAGGGGGCCGGTCTCTGGTCGAGGGTTTCCACGACGCGGCGGAGGACGGCTCGCCGGAGATGGAGGTAAGCCACGGTGGTGGCGGGGGTGTTTGTTTTTGTTTCTTTAATTTTTTTTGCGTTTGTCGGAGTTGGGCTTTCGGTGGGGTTGGCTGGTTGGAGGATTCGGCGTGGTGGCCGTGGTATCGATGATGGTGGTGGTGATGTTGGTGGCTGGGTGATGGACGACGCCGGCCGCGGTGAATTCTGGCAGCGGGGAGGCCGGGTAGTGAAGTCGGGAAAGTGGCCTGGTGGTGGCGATCCTATAGGCGATGGCTGGGTTGGGGAGGCTGGCGGTGGTGCCGCGGGAAGAAGAGAGGAGGTCGGGACGACGGGTCAGAACAGGGACAAACTCGGTGGCTGCGGGTGGTGGTTTAGGAAAATTAGGATTAGGGTTAGGGATTTGATTTGGGTTGTATCGTGTCGGGGTTGTCCGACACGACGGAGAGGGGGTCGGGAAATTGTAAATGTAATGGAAAGATATATAGTAGTTGGGTGAGGCGCAGACACGGTGCACAGCACTTTATGGAGGAGTACCTGCCTATTTATAGGATGTGGGAATTCCCATTAAGATAAGGATTAGGATATTTAAACCCAATTTAGATAATTCAATCTATTAATTTAAATTAATTCAATAAATCCAAATCAAAATCCAATTTAAATCTAGATAATCCAACTCAAATTAAATATAATCCTATCCTAAATTTTAAACTATTTAAAATCAAATCCATAAAATCTAATAAAAGATTTAAATTGCCACAATAATATCAAAATATATTTTCTAAAAATATATATAATAATAATTTTAAAAATTACATTTTTATTTAAAATAAACTAATAAATAATTACGAAATATATGTATGCACAAATATTCTTTACATAATTATGCTTTTCTAGTATACAGAATTATTATTTATTATTAATAACTTTTAGAAATGACGTAAAAATAACAAGCTTAGAAATGATAGCAAAACTAATTATTATATCTATTATTTGAAACTATATAAAAAATAGAACAAAATGTTTTTTTCTAAAATATGTACGCTCGTACATATTCGCACTCGTCGAGCAATTACGAAAAGCAAAATTTTGCGCACGACGTAAAATACAACTACGCGACGTACAATAAAAAGTAAAAATTTAATCAGTACCAAATTTATTTAAAAAAATAATAGTAGAAATTTAGAGGTTTTACACCGAACGACATCGGCGTTTCAATTCTTCCGAATGACAGAGCGGGATGGGGCACTACAAGGGCCTAGATTTAATTTCGTTGTGTTTGGGGATGGTCTCGATAAGATTACGGTGGCATTGTTGGTTTTGGTGACGAAGGTGGTGGGAGTTCTGGGGGCTTTGTCGACGGCCATTAGTGTTGGCGACGGAGGTTGTATCGGTAGCAGTGGTGGAGGCTGCGGTGGAGAAGAGGGTGGTGATAGAGGGCTGGCCTGGGTACGAATTGGTGAACGGCCGTACAGAGGCGGGGCTGGAAGTGGTGATAACGATAGTAGTGGTGATGTTTTGGTGGGTTTCGATGGAGGGGTGTCCTGGGGCTGGTCGGTCGGAGATCAGTGGAGTCGGGCGGCTGCGGCCAGGCGATGGGTAATCTTGGGGTAGCGGGTGGTGATACAGGGGAGTTTGGTCAGGTCCATCTGTGGTGGGGTTCTGGTGTGGGGAACGACGGCATGGCGGAGACGCGGTCGATGGTTTAGGGTTTGCTGGAATGGCAGCCACGGCCGGGGTCGTCGTCGACTTCGACGGAGTGAGGGGGAGTAGTGCTCTGGTAGTGCCAGAGAGGAGTTGGTGGATTTGGACAAGGACGGAGGGGTGGCAGGCTGGTGTTGGGGTGCGGTAAGGGACGTGCGGCTCGAGGCCAGGGGATCGACAGAGGCATGGAGGAGGACATGGAAAAAGAATTGTATATATATGTAAAAAAAATTGAATACAATATTGGAAAGACACTCGCGGTCGGACTTGAGGCCGTCACGGCTGACACGGAAAGGTTGGACACTGACACGATGCACTCACGGTTGCAGAAAGGAATTGGACTTGTGGAGTTTATTTGGATTCTATAAAAAAGTGCAAAGAGGAGCTCTCCTTATATAGGAGGTGGTGGCTCTGATTTGGATAAGGACTTAGGTTTGGTTAAATTCCCATGTGGATAATCACCCCTTTATTCGATTCGATCCAAATTAATATAGATAAAATCCAAAAGCTATTTTAAGATAAAACCGATAAATCCAATATTATCTTTTCCAATCTAAATTATCATATTTAGTCAAGTATTAAATCAAACAAAATTTTGAATATCTTTTTCGTAAATATTAAAATATAATAATATTAAATTTTGAAAATCATGATAATTACTTAAATATTGAAAATATATTTTGATAAATAATTAAACTAATTAGAATTAGTTTTCGTAAAATCAAGTGGACATTACATGTCACTCGCACAAACATTAATTTTCTAACTTATCACTTACATTTGTAAAGTATCATTTTATTTTTTACATTAAATGAATAACGTTTGCCAAAATTCGACGCGACCTAATAATTCAAATATTAATACTTATAAAAAAATGTTTTAATAAAATATTTGTAAAAATATATCATCTTGTAATTTTGTACGCGACGTACAAATACGAATATGAGAACTCGTACGCTACGTACAATTACAAAAACAAAATCGATACCAAATTTAAAAAAAATTGTAGTATAAATTTAGGAGTTTTACAGCTTTTGCGATGGCGATCGTGGAGACCAACACTGCAGGTGATGGGCTAGGAGGTTAGGTTATGTTCTTTCCTTCTTCCTATTTCATTCCATCCATTGATTGCTTGATTGATTTCTTAGTACCTTTAGCTTGCATATGTGATTTTCATGCTAGATTAATAGTGAACCTAAATGGACCCAACTAGACTTGTCATGACACCATTAATGAACCCACTAGTTAGTCTTGGTGCACCCATTGGATAGAGGACAAAGAGTAGGAAAAACCCTTCTTTTAGTTAGTAAAACCCTTTCTAATTAAACCCCTTCCTAAAATAACCTTCATGACTAATTAGGAGGGCTCATTAGAGACTTCACATAGGATTTAGGGTTAGAATTTATGGCTGGTTAAAACACTATAAGGACCCCTCTTGAGTTTATTTATTAGCCTCTAGAAAACCCTAAGTTGCCTCCATTTCATTCTTTCTTCATTTGAGAAGAAGAACCAATTCCACCATTCCCAAATTATTTTCCAACCGTTTCAAATTGTCATCTCAAGGAGGTTAGAGCTTGGACTAGCTAGGAGGAGAGCTTTAGAATGAGAGAAGCTTGAAGAAGGTGTCCATTCTTGAAGATTGTGTCCACTTGTGTCCATTGGTGATATTTTATTGGGAATCTATCTCCTAATAGGTAAATTCTGAATTTAACCCTTCAGATTGATTCTATTTAGTGCAATTAGTCATTTAGAACCCACCCATGCATTAGGGCTACCCATGGAGAGAAGCTTGGGCTTCATTGAACCCATTTTGAGACTTTTACATATGGTTTTTGTGTCATTCTTGGAAAAATCTGAGAATGAACACCAAATGTTTATCATTGGATAACCTAATTAGGGTTGTTAGAGTGTTGTGAGGCTAGCTACGTGTCTACAATTGGATACAATAGGACACGGGATTTATTTGGGAGTTTTTGAGCCTCCTACACATATTGTGTCCATGCCCAAATGCACATGGCACTTGACACTAGCCTAGTGGCTCACTAATTAGGTATTTCTACCTATTTCAGGCTTGCCTATGAAGTTTGGTAGGATTCGGACAAGATCTGATAGAGTATCTTAAGTGTATCGTAGGCTTGAGCACCAAGTGTTCGACACGTGTCCCCAAAGAGATTTTTGTGTCCGTTTGAGTTGAGATTTTGGGTACGTGTCCTAAATAGGTTACGTGGTGGCGTGTCATAATATCTCATGAAACACACGATTAGATTGGAGTATACATGTGTGTGCATTCTATATGTGTGCCTCTATATATATTGTATATATGTGAGCGTATGTGTGTCTATATATATACATGTATACATATGTTGTCTGTGTCATATATAGGAAGATATTGTGTGTGTGTATATATATATATATATTTTTTTTTTTGTGTGTGTGTTATATATATATATATATATATATATATATATATATATATATATATATATATATATATATATATATATATATATATATATAAGGTGACATGTATAGCCAATGTATAGTTATATACATAAGTAGATGTGTGTGTATATATATATATATATATATATATATATATATATATATATATATATATATATATATATATATATATATATATATATATATATATATATATGTATATAACTATACATTGGCCATGTATAAAAAAAAAAAAAAAAAAATATGTATATAACTATACATTGGCTATACATGTCACCTTATATTTATATATATATATATATATATATATATATATATATATATATATATATATATATATATATATATATATATATATATATACAAATGTATGTGCCATGTATACATATGAACTGTGTTCATATATGTGTACTGCCATATATGTCTGAAGATATGTAAACTGTCCAATATATGCATATAAGTATACTGTTTTATATAAGGGATAGATGTTTACTTATATATGTAGATGTGCATTAGAGGGGATGCATAATTGGGTAGGCCAAACTTGGATGCCACAGTTAGTTTGGGACAGTGAGATGTGGAGGGACTCGACTGAAAGTTATTGCTTGCTTTGGCCCTATGTTTGGCAGGTAAAGTAAGGGGTTTGGCTCATGACAGGGGGTTAACTAATAGTAGATAGGCAGTGCACCTTGCAGAAGCATGGAAAATACTAAAGGAAATGATTCATGCGGCCAGAAAAGACCCATGCGGCTCAGAGAACTCATGCGGCTCAGGGAATCATGCGGCATAAGGAGCTATGCGGCCCAAGGCATTCCATGCGGCTCAGAGGACACGTGGCCTGATAGTGCTCCCCTCCGACCCATGCTGCATTAATTGCTATGACGGCTGACCCCTCTGAAAAGTTGACAGCCCTGACACAAAGGCGGGTAATTATGACTCTGTCATAATGATGAATCTCTAGGGAAGAGGAAAGAAATCTCTGACACAAATCCCCTGAGAGCCATAAAAATGCCACGTGGCCTTGCCACGTGGGCGTTCGTATGCGGCGCGCTTCTCATGCGGCTCAGAATAAATCCTATGCGGCTCAGACCATAGAAGTCTCATGCGGCTCGAGCAAAGGACTTCCCATGCGGCTCAGAGTGAATCCATCCTATGCGGCTCAGGCCATGAAAGCCTCATGCGGCTCGAGAGAGGACTTCTCATACGGTTCAAGAGGATCATGTCCATGCGGCCCAGGCGGATATATACCTATACGGCCCACAAGGATTACTCCTCTGTGGTTAGAGGACTCAAGTGAGGGCCACTGCCCATGCAGTCCTGACACGTGGGCTTAACCATATGCGGCTCACATTCATATGCCGCTCACATTCATATGCGGCTCACTAGTCATGCGGTCCAGATCCCCCCAGCAGCTCCTAGGACACGTGTCCTAAGCCGATTAATTCCTCAAATTTGCTGCCATTAATGATTGGGTCAAATCCCAATAAATCTGGGACACGTGGCAGAAGAATAGATCTAATTTATTCGCAGATATCAGAAGATCAGTATAAGGAAGATTTATTCCAATCAGCATTAATTGCTCATGGAATTTGGTGTAATCTACACCTAATGGCCCAGATTCATCATAATCAAAACGAATGGCCAAGATGGACCAATCCCCAAGCCTCCGCCATCTCTAAAAGCTAATCATTGGCAACCCTAATGATCACATCCCACTATTATAAATAGCAAGGTGCCATTCCCTTGTAAGATATACAATTTCAGAGAGAAAAATACATATATACAGAGAGACTTCCCAATAGTCAGAGAAAAGAATACACAGAGAGAGAGAGAAGCCAGAAGAGCAACAGAGGAGCAAGAAGAGCATTTCTTCGTCAACGCCAACCATCTTTTCACAAGAAGCTAAGGCTGCATACCGATCGTCCAAGGAGTAAGGCAGGGCTGCCGTCGCCTTCCCGAGCCTCTATCGTCACCCCCCAGAATCTAAAATAAATAATTGTACTTAGACTGCTGTACCTAGGTTTTCGTCCCTAGGCTTTCTTTGTACAAGCGAGTTTGTAACGTGAAGTAAAAGTTCGGTCCTTCGATAATTGTTCTGTTCTTTTATATTTCATGGCAAACACGATGACGACTCTGCTGGGGACTAACTTCTCCACGGCTGAGGAGTTGGTGACGTAATCGGATGCATCCAAGCTTGGCTCCACGCAACAAAAGATGGTCGTCCGGTTCGACCAACAGGCGTTCGAAGAAATGCTCTCCGACAAGAACACTGGCCCGGTCCAGAAGCGAGCCCGCACAAAGAAGGCCCGTAAGGAGTGGAGACCCCGATCCTTCGTTCCTGCTGAAGCTCTTGCAGAGACACCCTCTGTTGTTCAGGACGGCGAGCAAGATTCCCCTGCGGCCCCACTTCAGATCATAGACAACTCTGCTGTCCCCAAGTCCGGCAGAAGAAAACACTATGATGCTGGACTTGCAGGGGCAAAGAGGAACTCTATGAGATCCGAGCCGCATAAGGTTATCAGTCGCAGGAAGAAAGCTCATGCGGCTACATCTTTCAGCCGCAGGGAGAAAGCTCATGCGGCTACATCCTCCAGCCGCATGAAGAAAACTCATGCGGCCATATCTGTCAGCCGCATAGCTTATGCGGCTACAGTTGCCAACCACACGAATGAAACTCATGCGGCTGTGGGAGTCAATCGCTTGCAGAAAACCCATGCGGCCACAATTGCCAACCGCATATGGCCAGCCTGTACGGTCGTGACTCCTAGCCGCACGAAAACAATTCGTCCAACGGCAGAAGACAACCGCATGCAGACAGCCTGCACGGTACCCAACTCTAGCCGCATAGCGTCCGTTTCACGCTTCTCTCGATCAGTCTTCGACCGTCTCTCATGCGGTCCTGACCCTGATGACTCTGTGGCATTCAACTTGGACTCCTCCTATTACGCACCCGCAAGTGCTAAAAGGAGGAAGTCTAGGACAGCGCGGGCTCATCAGGCCCAGCCAGCTGTCCCAACCTCTGACTATCGGGGCGTCCCATTGACTATCACACGGGCCTCGGATGGGAAGTTGTATACAACCGCTCGAGTCCAGCCCCCGGCGGCAAACGGACAGAGTGGTTCTTCTGACTTGCGGGAGGCGATCCTTCACAAACACAAGGAAAGAGGAGGAGTGTCGGCATGCAAAGAGTCCTCGCTTGGACATCGCTGCACCCAAATCATCGTCAATTGCTGTTGCAACAACGCAGCAATGACGGAAGATCGGCCATCCGTCTTCCAAAGACTACAGCATCCGAGCTCAGAAGATGAGGCACCTCCGGTAGTCTCCTGCAATTCTGCTCAGAAGGTCCCCGCCGAAAGGAGGGGAAAAAGACAAGCATCTCCAGTCCCAAGATATCAACCACTACAGCTAAGAAACTGTCTTCTAAACGGTTGTCCTCTACAGGTGTATTCCAACACACCCGTTCAAAGACGAAATCTACCGCGATAGGAAATTCATCATCCACATTGCTAGGAGTTGAGGGAACTGGGGGTAGTGCTCCTCCGAACATCCGCAATAATCCGATGTTTCAAGGAGCCAAGCCCGGACAAACAACTCTTCCATTAGGTGCAACAGACGCTGATGTCCCCGAGGACATCCGTAACTCTCAAGACGAAGCAAGCTCTGAAGCTGGGGATACCGTTCCCTCCGAGTCCGAGCCTGAAGAGAACATTCCCACCTATTCCGATGACTTCTCGGTACACGAGTACGATTCGGAGGGCACATCCTCTACCGTTCCTTCCATTCCTACTCATGTAAGGACGGTTTTCATGACGGACAGCAATCAAGGTGGTTCCAATGATCGCCAGCGCATCGACAATCTCGAAGCCATATTACTTGCTTTGGTCAAGTCTGTAGACGAGATTAAAGCGGCTCTGCCAACTCTACAAGGAGGAACGCCTGGTCAAACAAGCACGGGCCCTGCAGTCAATGTGGATTCGAACTCAGCGGCACCAAACCCGGGCAATAATCCTCCCGAAATAACAGCCCCTACCGCGACAGATGAGACCCGAGAAGTAAGGAGAGAGGTCCAGGAGCTCCGAGCCATGTTCCATGCCCGAGAGAACGCTCAAGATCTCAGAATACGGCAACCATACCCTGCTGAATGGAGGGATGTTCCATTCCCACCAAGATATAAGCCGTTCAATATCAACCCGTATGATGGCAAAACCTCAGCAAGTCGGTACATCACTTACTTTAAGGTCACCACCGACCATCTGCCTCATGATGATGCGATCCTCACACGGTTATTCATCGGGGCATTGGAAGGAGTCGCCTTCGATTGGTACCGCAATCTACCGGACAACTGCATCCACTCCTTCGCCGGCTTCAAGCGCCTGTTCTTGGAACGATTCTACGAAGTAGGACAGGACGTCACCATGTCCACTCTCATGGACGTCGTCCAAGGGGAGAAGGAGTTGACAAGAAACTACATCGAGCGGTTCCGCCAGACCGCCATGAAGCTGCCTTCCGAAAATCTAGATTCCTCTTTGATTGAAATTTGCCAAAAGAGACTGCTTCCAACGATCAGTCTCTGGATGGGCGAAAGTCAATTCAAAGATTGGAAGGCATTCATCATCAGCGCCACAAGCGCCGTAGAACGACTGAAGAAGGCTCGCCAACTAGGATTGCACATCTCAGAAGGAGAAAACAAGGGCAAGCGTCCCAACAACGATAATGGGGATAACCCCTCCAACAATCGGGACAGCAAGAAAAAGCAGGCTATGGTGGCCGACACGGCCCAGAAGCCCGAGCCACAACCAGCAGACAAACAATGGCCTCAGATCACTTACTCTTTCGAAGACGGCCACGTCACGCCTATCTTGGACATGCTCATACAAGGAGGTAGAATTTAGCTTCCTCCACCGAGGCGGGAGCCTCGGACGACTGATTTGGAGAATCCAAAGTTCTGCCATTACCACCGTTATGTACACCACGCTACACACGACTGCTACCAAGTAAAACGGTACATCCAAAGCCTCATCGATTCGAACTCTCTGGCCATCGACTTCGAAGAGGTAACCGTAGCAGCCAATATGGTGTCCGTACAATTCGGCAGCTTCCCTCCGACGGAAACTCAAGACGGGGTAATCCCCGTCCCTCTGGCGACAATGGAGATTACCAATCTTCCACCTCCCCGGGAACAGGCTGCTGGTCTAGTACGTCTCACCACCTCACGAGGAGAGGTCATGTGGGTCCATCCAGACTTGGTATCAGAAGTAACTCGGCCTACACCATCTCCCACCAACAGAAAGAAGAGTGGAAAAATCAGGACCTGCCACACAATCTCAGCAGACAACGAGGAAGCTACAGCCGTCGTCACGCAGTCCGGAGCGCAATCCCAGCCTGTGGTTGACAGCCCAGCTGAAAATCATCAACCTACTACAACTGATGCTCCGGGACCGACTCAGCCTTCGACGACCGACAAGCCTAGGTCGAAGGAGACTCACTTCGACAAATCTCTCCGAAAGGACGCGGCCCAAGGGCTAGAGAGGCCCTATAACTTTGACATCTTAGCACAATTGGCTAACACTCCGGCCAAATTATCACCATACGAGCTTCTAAGGCTCTCTAAGGACGTTCGTATTGCATTGAGCGAAGCACTCCAAAATGCCGATGCTTATCTGGCTCAATCCAACCTCACCGGGGAGGACTCACCCGTGGATCTCCAAGACAGTGCCTGCACGGGAGCAATGCCCAATATCGTCTTCACTCCGCAGGATATGCTCATCAAAACCAACCTACATGATCGCCCACTATACTACACGGAATACATCGACGACGTGAAGGTGGATCGGATGCACATAGATCCTGGCTCTTCCATAAACATCATCCCGAAGGGCTTGCTACATCATCTCCGCATCCCAATGCATCACCTGACGCCCACAAACACCGCCATCAACGGTTTCAATTCGGGCAGGAGCTACCCTATTGGGAAGATTCGTCTAAAGTATCAAATTGGCGACCTCCAATCCGAAGTCACCTGCTACGTCATTGATGCAGACACTTCTTACAACATCCTCTTGGGGCGTCCATGGATTCACGATCATATGATCGTACCTTCCACGCTATACCAGTGCTTCAAATATGTCGACAAAGACGGCTTCGTAAAGACAGAATTTGCTGATATCGATCCCTTCAAAGGGGTCGAATCCTACTACTCAGACTCCTGCCTATACGAAAGGTCGAAGAGGCACCTTGATGAAGGAGACGCACAAACTCATACCGAGACAGCCACGGGATCAGAAGGACCCCTGACGATCCACCTCCAAGCTCGCAAACCGGACAAGTCTGCACCCCTTACCGCCACTCTACGGAAGGACGCAATCAGCCTCTCAGCGCAGGAGGAGCAAATCATAATCCGGCTGCCAAGGTCCGGCCAAGTGCCGAGACCCACAACTGAGCCACTGACAATCAGGCTACCAAGAGTCAGCCAACCACAAGCAGGAAAGCTCAACCCCTCGGACAGGCCCATGACGATACGCCTTTCCAGGAAGGGTCGTCACCCCCGATGCAAGGTCTGACACTTCTAGCGAACCAGCCACTCCTCGCCCCACATCAAATGCCAAACTGGGGGTCGCTAGTCTGCCAACAACTCCACGCTCTGTTCCATCAACCGAACCACTGATAATCAAGCTTCCTAGGTCGTCCTCTCAGTCTTCATTTACGCAGGGGGTAGCCGAAGAGGAACCGGAGCTAGCCAAGTATATGGCTACCCACACCAATGTCCCCTCCGCTGATGATGTAATCCCCTAGAAAAGATACCTTACTTCATCAATAAAGGGTTATCTTTGAACTACACCGAGCTCAATAAGCTATGTATAATGTATGCTATGGAACACGGTATAGGCGCTCACCTACACACACAGGTGACAAATGTGTACACCGCGATCCAACTTACTCCAGTAGAAGACGCTTACCGAATATTCGAGGGAGGAGATCATTCGATCATCTTCGGCCGGACGAACAACCCGTATCCCCTCACCATAGAAGAAGTCGACCTCGGGTCAGATGCCGGGAGACTGCCTCTGTATCTCTATAGCCCTCAATCCAAATATCTCATGCAGAAACAGGGGTATGATCTAGAGACGATGCCAGGATTGAACTACGGCACTGGGCGACGATTACCTTTGAAGCCGCCAGTCCCGGCGGGCAAACCACGGAACTACTATAACGAAACTCGATACGGGTTAGGGTATGTAACGCCTACTATGACCCCTGAAAGTTCAGATGAAGAATGCGACTGGCAGTCACATTCAACCGGATCACCAACTTCCGACTCAGATACCAGCATCGAAGATGTGTTCAGACAAGTCATGTCAGTCAACATGGCATTCGCCGACGCTTACGAGGAAGACGAAGACATCCCCGAAATCCTTGAGCTAGAGCCATGGGCCCAGCAATTAGACGCACAATGGGAAAAGCGGTTCGAACTGAGAGAACCTCCTACTGAAGATGAGGTCGTACAAGTGGATCTCGGCAGCGAATCTTCTCCAAAACCGATTTTCATCAGTAAAAGCCTAACTGACGAAGAACGGGAGTCACTGTTAGAACTTGTCAGAGAGTACATTGATGTGTTCGCCTGGAGCTATGAAGACATGCCAGGATTAAATTCTGACATCGCTCTTCACAAACTCAATATTCGACCAGATGCGAAGCCGGTCAAGCAACAACAGCGACGCTTCCGTCCAGGCATCATGGATGCGATCGAAGCCGAAGTCAACAAACTGATAGCCAGCGGCTTCATCCGTGAGGAGCAACATCCCGATTGGGTCGCCAATATAGTACCCATCCTCAAGAAGAATGGAAAGATTCGAATCTGCATCGACTTCCGCAACCTGAACGAGGCGTGCCCCAAAGATGAATTCCCCCTTCCTATCACAGACATCATGATCAACAATACCTGCGACTTCGAACGCATGTCATTCATGGATGGCTTCTCGGGGTACAACCAAATCAAAATGTCTCCTGATGATGAAAAGCATACTTCATTCCGAACACCAATTGGCACGTACTGCTACACAGTCATGCCTTTCGGTTTGAAGAATGTCGGTGCCACATATCAAAGAGCCATGAGCATCATCTTCAGAGACCACTTACGCAAGACAGTGGAGTGCTACGTTGACGATATAGCCGTTAAGAGCCGCTGTAAAGAAGACCATCTGCAGGATCTAAGGACGGTATTCGACCTAATGCGAGCGCACAATTTGAAAATGAACCCTACGAAGTCCTTTCTGGGCGTATCCAGTGGAAAGTTCTTAGGCTTCATCATCACTGCAAAGGGTATCCATGTAGACCCTGAGAAGACAAAAGTAATCATGGAGATGGGTCCCCCGAGAAATCTCTGCGAACTCAGAGGCCTTCAAGGGAGGCTAGCTTATATCAGAAGATTCATTTCCAACCTCTCCGGGCGATGCCGACCATTCATGCACCTCATAAAGAAAGGAGTCCCATTCGTATGGGACGAGGAATGCCAGCAGGCTTTCGACAGCATCAAAGAATATTTGTCAAATCCTCCAGTTTTGGTGGCCCCGGTTCCTGGAAAACCATTCCTGCTCTATGTACGAGCAATGGAACACTCCCTCGGGGCTTTGCTGGCATAGAACAATGACGCAGGCCACGAGCAGGCCATATATTACCTCAGCCGAATGATGATTGGGCCAGAGCACCGATACACCACTGTGGAGAAGGAATGCCTCGCCCTGGTGTTTGTCATTCAGAAAACGCGGCATTATGTCACCGGACAAACGATACATGTGATCTCGTGAGTCAACCCTCTCAGGGTCCTCATGACTAAACCAGGGGCACTCAGCTCTCGACTCGCCACATGGGCAATATTGCTGTCCCCTTACCATATGATCTTCGTCCCCCAAAAGGCAGTCAAAGGTCGAGCCCTGGCAGACTTTTTAGCAGCCCACCCAGGCTCAGAGTCCTCCAGAGTATATGAAGAGATCCCAGACGAGGTCGCCGACTAGCATGCAACCTCTCACGAGGCTATATGGCGAATGTTCTTTGACGGTGCTTTAAGGACCGGACCTAAAGGCAATATAGTCATCGGAGTCGGGGTAGTGCTGATCTCCCCTTCCGGATTGGTGATTAACAGCACTTATTCCCTCACCGAGCCCTGCTCTAATGTGGCCGAGTACAACGCTCTGGTCATTGGCCTCCAACTTGCAAGAGAGCTGGGGGTAGAATACCTTGAAGCATATGGCGATTCCCAACTAATCGTCAATCAGATCCGGGGTTCGTACGAAGTCCGCCGCGAAGACATGATCCCTTATCACCAAATAGCGATCGATATCATCTCGTCATTTGAAGGGTTCTTCATCGAGCACGTCCCCAGGCTCCGAAATATTGAAGCCGATGCCCTAGCTGGTCTTGCCGCTTCCCTAGCAGTTCTGAATTATGATCGCCAATCAGTGGAAGTGATAGGCCATGAACTGGTTTGTCCCAAAAATAATATGCAATTCGTGGCAAGTTATTCCGCACAAACGATCGATGACACCCCAGATTGGAGACAACTATTCATCGACTTCGTCGTCTACGACATCCTGCCCGAGAACCCAAAGGAAGCCACTTCCATCAGAAGGCGTTCTCTCAGATTCCTCTACGATACAGAGACGAAGATGCTGTATCGCCGCTCCTACGACGGATTATTACTTTGGTGTCTGTCAAACACAGAAGCCAAAGAAGCAGTACGAGAAGCTCATGACAGTATCTGCGGGGCCTACCAGCCCGGCCCAAAACTACAAGATCGTCTTCGCCGAATGGGCTACTATTGGCCTACGATGGTGGCAGATGCGATCGAATATGCTAGAAAGTGCAAAGCTTGCCAAGTCCACGCAGACTTCATTCACCAACCATCCGAATTTCTACATCCGACAGTGGCGTCCTGGCTATTCGAAGCATGGGGAATAGATATCATTGGTCCAATCACCCCACCTTCCTCCCGAGGACATCGCTTCATACTTGCGATCACTGATTACTTCTCCAAGTGGGCGGAAGTTGTCCCACTCGCCGAAGTCAAGACTTCGAACGTAATCAGCTTCCTGAAGCATCACGTCATCTACCGCTTTAGACTGCCCCGAAGGATCATCCATGATAATGGTCCACAGTTTGCAAGCCACGTATTCTATCGATTTTACGATAAACACCGTATCCAGAATATCGCTTCGACGCCGTATAACCCGGCAGCAAACGGGTTAGCAGAGGCATTCAACAAAACAATCATCAAACTCCTGAAGAAGTTCGTCTCCTCCAACAAGCGCGACTGGAACGAGAAGCTCGGTGAATGCTTATGGGCTTATCGTACCACAATTAGAACGGCCACCGGGAATACGCCATTCTCCCTAGTGTACGGGAGTGAGGCAGTTCTCCCATTAGAGACTCAAATACCCTCACTCCGCGTTGCCTTCACTTATTAATTGACAACGGATGATAACTACCGACGTCGACTGCAAGAATTAGAAGCCTTAGATGAAAAGCGCCTCCTAGCTCAGCAAAGGATCGAGCTATACCAAGCACGCATCTCAGGAGCCTTCAACAAGAAGGTCAAAATCAGAACATTCCAAGTAGGTGATCTTGTTCTAGCAGTCCGGAGGCCGATGGTCATGACTCACAAGACCGTCGACAAGTTCCAGCCAAAGTGGGAAGGTCCATTTGTCATCGAGGCCGTGTTCTCCAACGGTGCTTACCGCCTCGCCAAGCAGAACGGAGACTTGTTCATGTTGCCCGTCAATGGCAAGTTCCTGAAGAAATACTATGTTTAAACAATATTCTCCAGATCCTCGAGTCACGTACCCGCTGGTACCACTGAACTCGCTCCATAAATTTCCAGATTATTGAGTCATGTATCCGCTAATACCACTGAACTCACCCTCGTAGTTTTCCAGATCCTCGAGTCACGTACCCGCTGGTACCACTGAACTTGCTCCATAAATTTTCAGATTATTGAGTCATGTATTCGCTGATACCACTGAACTCACCCTCGCAGTTTTCCAGATTCTCGAGTCACGTACCCGCTGGTACCACTGAACTCGTTCCATAAATTTCCAGATTATTGAGTCATGTATCCGCCGATACCACTGAACTCACCCTCGCAGTTTTCTAGATTCTCGAGTCACGTACCCGCTGGTACCACTGAACTCGTTTATTTCCAGATTATTGAGTCATCTATCCGCCGATACCAATGAACTCACCCTCGCAGTTTTCCAAATTCTCGAGTCACGTATCCGCTGGTACCACTGAAATCACTCCATGAATTTCCAGATTATTGAGTCATGTATCCGCTGATACCACTGAACTCACCCTCATAGTTTGCCAGATCATTGAGTCACGTACCCGCTAGTACAGCTAAACTCACACTCACCATTCTTCAGATTTCTGAGTCACGTACCCGCTGGTACCGCTGAGCTCGCACCCACAATATTCCAGATTTTCGAGTCATGTACCCGCGTGTACCGCTGGACTCATGCCCTTCTTCCACGAAGATATCCCAAATTTCCAAGTCATGTATCCGCTGGTACCTCTGAACTTACACTTTGATTCCAACATTCATGGATTGTCGAGTTATGTACCCATCGGTACCCCTGAACTTACATCCCGATCACTCTTTTAAAAGAAAGTCATGTATAATTATACCGCTGAACTTTCTTCCTACAAGAGATCCTCCCTCATGATCTAATACCTACACTCCCAGTGCGCAACAAAGGTAACGGGCCCACAAACTTTCAAGACGGCCATGTCCTCATCACCTCTGAGTCGTTCCACTTACGCAAAAAACAAATTACCCCCTACATAGAACTTCCATGTCCTCATTACCTCTGAGTCATTCTATGTGCCCTCCTTCATTGAGCCCACTCCTGTCATGTCCCCATTACCTCTGAATGGGAAGGCTCCGTCGAAGAAACCTTCATACTTGCCATGTCCTTATTACCTCTGAGTAAGTATGATGATCCCCTTTTGACCTATTATCTGTACCCACAACCGGAGTACGCCAAGGGTAATAGGTCCACAAATGTCCTCTGTTGACCATCAATATCCTCCGTCGAGTTCACTCCTGCCATGTTCTTATTACCTCTGAGTAGGAAGACTCTACGTTTAAAAAACCTTCTCACTTGCCATGTCCTCGTCACCTCTGAACAAGTATGTCGGTTCCCCTTTATCCTATTATCCGCACCCTAAACCAGGGTACGCCAAGGATAATAGGCCCACAAATATCCTCAGCTAAATTTCTCAGCACAAATCTATCACCTCATCAGGTCCCAGGAGCCCAGCTGCTCTACGGCATTCATTTTTCTCAATACCAAGAGCACCCATGACCACTTCGCTATGGCTGCTTCAGGTACCCTGATCAAAACTTATTACCTCTGCCTAAAACTAAGGTACACCATGGGTAACAGGTCCACAAATATATCCCCTATACGGGGGATAATATTACCACAATATCACGAGCGCAGCAAGCAATACAAATAAAGGGTAGAATTAAAAGTACTCTTTATTTAAAGGAAGAAAAAAAAAGCATTACATGTTTCGGGATCATGTCCCCTCCAGAAAGAAAGAAAACAGAAACAAAACAAGAAGAAAAAGCCCACTACATTTCAGCATTACTCAATTCTAGGAGGCGATTTCTTACTAAGGTGGTCCCCCGTTCAATCCGTTGCCGAGCGCGACGCTCGGCCTCCTGGAATAAATGCTCCTCATTATCCAAGCCCAAGAACGCTTGACAGTCATCTTCCAATTTCTTCAAGGCAGTCTCCAGGTCAGTCGAAGCTTGAGTAACCCAGTCAGCCTCCTGAACAATTAGTCCCCTGTCATTGCGGGTAGTCTCGAGTTCAGACTCCAAGAAAGTCAACTTCTTCTGAAGCGCAAGGATCTGCTCCCGCATCTCAGTAATCTCACAAGAGACAGACTCCTCCCGAGCCACAATGTTCTCGGTCGCATAACTCAATTGATCATACCGATCAGCTAAGTCGCTGAGATCCTTCAGCGCGGCCGGTCTAGTCTTATCTCGAGCCGCTCTGGTCCTCTCTATAACAGCAATAAGGGAATTCCGCTCCTCGTTTATAACAGCAGGCAGATCAGCCTGCCGCAATACTCGAAGCTCGGACACCAGCTGATCAACCTCCAGCAATTTCGCCTCCAGAAGCGAAGCCATCCCTGCATCATCAGAAAGATCCCTAAGGATGTTTATTTGACCATGGGCACATTGTCGGGCCAAGGTAAAAGAGGTCCCTCTGTTTACAGCGGCCTCGATTCCCCTCTTTAAATGACGATGAAAACTGGCAACCACGTCCTGCAATGCGTCGTCCAAAACCTCAGCAGAGGAGGGCGTCAGGGGAAGCCGGAGCGGCAATATCGGAGGAGTAATGCTAGAGTTCGTCATCGGGGGAACGGATTTCGAGAAGAACGATGCATGGATAGCGGCCAACTCGTCTTCCGCCGCCCGGAGAGCTTGGATGCTCGGCAGGGAAGAAAGGTCGACTCTCGAAGCCATCGGAGCAGAGGATGATGCAAGGACTATCGTTTCCTGCCCCGACTGCCCCGAGAATTGGCCCGCTAAACTCGGGCCCCCAGAAGGCCCATCAAGATGAGTCGGACAGTGAGGAGGTACACCTCTTTCCACCGATGCCCCTTCGGTTAGGATTGTCTCAGCGACGTCCATCCTCGGCACTGGAGGGACAGGACCTGAATGTCCAGAATAATAATCAATCGACATAACCCGAAGGACATGATGATAGAGCAGATAGGCTTCCTTACGGGTTAAGATTCGGCTAATCTTACCAGAGGAGGGGCATAAAGGCCGCGGCTCATCCACAACTGGCATGGTCCCCTCACCCGCAATCCCCGAGTTAAACTCAGTCATGTCCCCTGCCCCCGTCACCTCGAAGGAGATTACATGTTGATCTGCATACTCTTGAATAGGAGCAGGCTCATGGGAGTCCCCGTCACCCTGGGTCACCGCCTCGACATCCTGAAACTCTTCTTCTTCTTCCGACACCTAAAAGAGGGAACAAAGACAGTCAGGATTCAAACTCAAAGAAAAGAAAGGAGAAGGGATCGGAAGCAGTTTTGTTACCTCTGACGCAGGGTTGACTTCTTCTCCACCTTCTTTTATGGCTAGCGGACGATGCCTAGTCGCAACCAGCTTCCGGGATCGAGAAATACTGCCTATAGGAGAAACTTGCCTGCTACGTTTCGGAATAGGACCAGGTGCAACAAGAGACTGATCCCTCAGCACCTCATCTGACAAAACATGCGACTGACCTACCTCTGCGCCTACCACTAGAAGGATAGAGTCATCTTCATCACACTGGTTGCCTTCGCTACCCTCAGCAGCGAAACCCAAATCTGGCACTTCGGCTCTAACCTTTCTTTTCTTGGCCCCTTGAGAGCCTTCCTCCAGACCGGTGCCAACAATAAAACTGGTACCCGAGTTAAAATCGACTGGGGGCTTATTCGCCATGACATAATACAGAGCTGCCATGTACAAGATCTCCACTGACTCCTTAATGGCAGGGACCGAGAAAATGGTGCTAGTGTGGAACGAATCATAATATTGCCAAGCTCTGATACCATCAAGAAGACTACCCTCATAACCCAGGCAAGGACTGGGGATGTCCAGACAAAGTTGGTTGTATCCAAACTGCCGGACAAACCTGCTAGGCAAATAAGGCTCCAAAAAAACAATATTGCGGTTACGGTACACTAGATGTGCGGGACGGATGTTACGCAACCATAAGAGCATCTGGCCATCTAGAAGCTGAGGGGGCGCGATACCGTCAATATGTACAGCCTCTATGTCCCTGGCAGTAAAGCGAGGGACGGATACGAAGATATGATACTTATCTGCCCTCGCCAATGCCATCCGACAAGTCCGCATGGTTTCACACTGCCAAGGCTCGTCACGATAGCGGAAGATAAATGCGTCATCATCAGTCACACCGTCTTCAGAGCCCGGCCTCATCAAAGACGGGTAATGTATCAGCAGCCACCCTATCAAATAGTGATAGGACAACTCAGTTCGTTCAAAATCCTTGGTCACGTCGCGAGCAATGATTTTGGATGTGAAGGTACGAAGGCCACGGTGTATGCTGCACACCATGGCCGAGAGGAGAGCTAGCCTGATTCGTAAAACTAGCTTCACAGCCGGAAGGATGAAGTTACAACTAATTCTCTCAATAGAACCGGCTCCTCCCGAGACTACACAGTTTCGTAGCCAGATCATCAAAAATCCCACCAAAAGTGCTTTCTCAGACAGCTCTTGAGTATCATGGTAAAAGTAATCAAAAGTATCAGTCTGGCTCCCGAATCTGTCTCTGGTAGTGGCCACTCCCTTAGCCGACGACACCGAGTCCTCAACCGCTTCTCGAGGTCGAAGGCGACGAGAGGTGACTCTACCTAAGGCATCTGCCGAGAAGAGATAGTGCACCCAATCTTTGGTGTAGGGAGCATTCCCTTCCATGTTACTATCCTTTCGGGTCATCTGATAACATGTGTTATAATGGCACAATATCTCCTGGTAAAGGGCCGCAAAGCCAGGATACCGTCGTTCCAGATCTTTGAGTTCCTCATTAGTGGGAGTATATGCTTCAAACGCTTCGTCCCCCCAAGGAAGCTTGGAGACCGCGTGCATCTCATGGAGCGCGAGTCCCATCTCCCCTACTGGTGTGTAAAAGGTCCCCGTACGGCAATTATACATTTCCAGCAGAGACATGAACAGCTTCTTGTTTATAGACAAGCCATGACTGGTACCCTCGGATAGCGTGGTACAGGCCAATCTCGCACAAAAAGGCCTCATACTTCTGCAAGATCCAAGTAGACAAATTGATCCACGAAGGAATAGAGTGTACCCAACCAGGGAACGTCAACCGACCGACAGGATAGGAGCCTTTCCGAGCAAGCTGATTTATAAAAGTATCGGCAGTAAAAAAGGAGAAATTAGGGCCTGCCACATTCAGGAAAGAACCTGGGACCAATCCCGTCACAGAACAACTAGTGTGCACTTTGCCGGCAATCACGGACTTCAGATTGTTATTATAATGGATGTTCCCCACAAACATCCCACCCCTGGTAGGGGTTAAAGTCTCCCCCATCTTTCGATCTAACGGGAGCATATTAAACCAAAATAGTGGGAAGTGTCGCTCCATTTGGGGGATGCGAATCGCCATCCCATTAGAAACAAAGCTCCAATCCTCCGACACCTCCAGGACATGATCGTTCTCCACAGTCAAGCGTCTCCAAAAAAGAACGCAGGCTTCAAATACTCCCCTTCAAATTTCTCGGAGTTCATCATAGCATTAAGGAAGTGGAAAGACTGATTCTTGATGGCATTCAATCTAACCGTAGGCTCGTCGCTCGGAAACTGGTCAGCCATATACTGAACAATATGGTCATACCTATAGCCGAGAGCGGCTTGAGCGCTACCCACCAAGAGTTGTCCAGCAGCGTTAACCGGCAGATTCATTGAAGAAAAAACAGAGAAAAGTAAGTTAAACGGAGGGATAAAACAAGAGAGAGCCGATTGGGTGCTCTCAAACCCCATGCGGCTCAAGAAGACATCCATGCGGCCCCATGAAGCTCTCAGAAATCTTATGCGGCTCCGTACAATAAAAAGTCTATGCGGTTTAGCGTCACTTATGCGGCTTCGCCAGCAAGGCATGCATACAGACGCGGTAGTTCTCTTATGCGGCTCGCAGCTCAGCCGTAGGGCGAACATACGATTTACAAAGGCTCGTGCATAAAGTATACGACGTAGCCATGGCGGTTGGGGTTCTTTAACTCATGCATTGTCCTTACCAATAATGGGGGGTGAACGTCAGGATGAACATCAGGTACGGCGACGGGCGGAAGTAGCAGCCGCAGCCGAGGTGGAAGTGGAGGCCGCCTTCTTGCCCTTTACTGCCACGGTCTTCTTGGGAGCCATTAATTATCAAAAGAGGAGAAGGGCAATCGAGATAGGGAAGGTCTGAGGAAGAAGAAGAAAAATAAAGAAGTCTTCTCTCTCTTCAAACTCTTCCTATTTATAGGAAGACGGGAGAAGGAGGACACGTGGGCCAATGACCGACTCATGAAGAGCGCAATCGACTCCTTGGGTTTCGTCTCCATGATTCACCCAAGGCGTCAAATCCGAAAAGATTTAATAAGCTGACTCTTGGGATTCCCTCCTACAAAGACGATGCTGAAACGAATTTGAGGCAATTAAAGACCCACACGCATGGCAAGAAGCTATGCGGCTGAATAGTCTCCTGCGGCTGAGTCACTTATGCGGCTGAATAATTCATACGGCCGGGACTTCTATGCGGTCAGAATTCCATATGCGGCTAGAGGAACACGGCCATGCTTCTTATTCAAAGTATTTCAAATTTACAAATTGAAAACTTTGAAGGGGGTCCTGTAGAAGCATGAAAAATACTAAAGGAAATGATTCATGCGGCCAGGAAAGACCCATGCGGCTCAGAGAACTCATACGGCTCAGGGAATCATGTGGTATAAGGAGTTATGCGGCCCAAGGCATTCCATGTGGCTCAGAGGACACGTGGCCTGATAGTGCTCCCCTCCGACCCATGCTGCATTAATTGCTATGACGGCTGACCCCTCTGAAAAGTTGACAGCCCTGACACAAAGGCGGGTAATTATGACTCTGTCATAATGATGAATCTCTAGGGAAGAGGAAAGAAATCTCTGACACAAATCCCCTGAGAGCCATAAAAATGCCACGTGGCCTTGCCACGTGGGCGTTCGTATGCGACGCACTTCTCATGCGGCTCAGAATAAATCCTATGCGGCTCAGACCATAGAAGTCTCATGCGGCTCGAGCAAAGGACTTCCCATGCGGCTCAGAGTGAATCCATCCTATGCGGCTCAGGCCATGAAAGCCTCATGCGGCTCGAGTGAGGACTTCTCATGCGGTTCAAGAGGATCATGTCTATGCGGCCCAGGCGGATATATACCTATGCGGCGCACAAGGATTACTCCTCTGTGGTTAGAGGACTCAAGTGAGGGCTACTGCCCATGCAGCCCTGACACGTGGGCTTAACCATATGCGGCTCACATTCATATGCCGCTCACATTCATATGCGGCTTACTAGTCATGCGGTCCAGATCCCCCCAACAGCTCCTAGGACACGTGTCCTAAGCCGATTATTTCCTCAGATTTGCTGCCATTAATGATTGGGTCAAATCCCAATAAATCTGGAACACGTGGCAGAAGAATAGATCTAATTTATTCGCAGATATCAGAAGATCAGTATAAGGAAAATTTATTCCAATCAGCATTAATTGCTCATGGGATTTGGTGTAATCTACACCTAATGGCCCAGATTCATCATAATCAAAATGAATGGCCAAGATGGACCAATCCCCAAGCCGTCGCCATCTCTAAAAGCTAATCATTGGCAACCCTAATGATCACATCCCACTATTATAAATAGCAAGGTGCCATTCCCTTGTAAGATATACAATTTCAGAGAGAAAAATACGTATATACAGAGAGACTCCCCAATAGTCAGAAAAAAGAATACACAGAGAGAGAGAGAAGCCAGAAGAGCAACAGAGGAGCAAGAAGAGCATTTCTTCGTCAACGCCAACCATCTTTTCACAAGAAGCCAAGGTTGCATACCGATCGTCCAAGGAGTAAGACAGGGCTGCCGTCGCCTTCCCGAGCCTCTATCGTCACCCTCCAGAATCTAAAATAAACAATTGTACTTAGACTGCTGTACCTAGGTTTTCGTCCCTGGGCTTTCTTTGGACAAGCGAGTTTGTAACGTGAAGTAAAAGTTCGGTCCTCCGATAATTGTTCTGTTCTTTTATATTTCATGGCAAACACACCTAGGCTAGAGTAGCAAAGAAACTGTAGGAATAGGGCTTCCTATATGCAGGCAACACTAGTTTGCTTCACTAAATTGGCAGTTCAGATGTAGGGAGTTGGGGACATTTGAATGAGGTAGTAGGGCATCCCCACTGCATCATAGCAGTAGCAACCCAGGTAAGGTAGCATTAGCAGGATTATTGTAATGAGGGGTTGAGTATCAGTCCTAGACTGATCTGAGTATCAGTCTTGGACTGATACATATATAGGGACTGATGCAGGGAGTCCATGTTCAGACAAGATTGGAGGTTCAAGTCAGGGAAGTGTAGGGTGATAAAGAGATGAATAATGTGTGATGCATTAACCATTAGTTAGGTACATAGATGGTTTGAGAGTTATAAAGAGGGGTAGGCTCGAGTATCAGAGATTTGGGAATCAATTAGGAGGGAGTCAAAGTGGGGGGTGAGTTGTGAGGAAGGGAAATCCTGGTATCAGTAAAATTAGGGATTGGTCCCCTACTTCGTACAACAGTGGTAGCAGCAACAAAGTGTTTCCCTAATACTTGTGAAACAGCTATAGCAGATGGGAGAGATGAGGGGTTTAGAAATATATGTAGGTCAGTGATAGATGAGAGAAGATTTGAGGGTAAGGTAAATGTGTAAATATTTGGTAGTAGAGAGAGGACTGATTTTGTATCAGTCCCTAACTGATTTTGTATCAGTTATAAACTGATTTGGTATCAGTTTTCAAATTGATTTGAGTCTTAGTTTTTTTAAACTGATTTAGTGATCAGTTAGACTGATCTTTGATTCAGTCATGGACTGATAGTGATCATCTTGAACTGATCCTTGTGATCAGTCATGAACTGATCTTAGTGATCAGTTGTCACAATCCGATCCCAATATAATGGGTCCAGTCGGATCATGTCCAGCCTGTACCGTTGTGAGACTGCGGCAGTAAGCTGTATCAAGCAGTGACCACAAGCAGTACAAATGTCTAAACGAAAAATAAAATATTTTATTAAACATTCTGAAGTACAACTAAAGTCGAAATAAAAATAAAAAAAAGTAAAAGTATTCAACATCACAAAGGTTTCTTTATTACAACTTTAGGAAAAGTGAACTAATCGGAAAAGGGTGTAGCTAGGACTCATGGTTCCTCTGCCCTGGTTCAGCTAAGTCCTCAGAACCCAAGTCGGGCCCATAATAGGAAGTGTAAGCCAGCACATCATCGTCGCAGTCACCTAAAAATATTGGGTCTCCAGTCAGGAAGGAGCAAGAACATATTTCATCCACATCTAGCAATTCTAAATTAATAAAAATGTAAAGTGCGAGACAATTAAAGAAATAATATATATTTTTGTATTTAATAGTAAAAAGACCAACAAACAAGATGATGTCAATGTCCAAAATGATGCAATGCTAAGCTAGTATTTGAGTATATAACCGGGCCTGTGACCGGCTGGGATAGAGGCAATATATATACTAACGTTTTGGCCAAAACGAATAGTATACGGTACGCCTCAACCCCCTGTGTGGTAGGGGTTAGCGCGAGACGAGAAACGAGCGATATTTGGCTTTGGTCACAGACGTTATACTACTCCCCCAAGCAATCCCCAAGTCAATGAGTCAATAATCAATAACCAATAACTAACATGTCAAGATAGCCATCCAGCAATCCATCAACCTATGTAGAGTCCGAGAGGGATCCACTGTGAATCAGTGTAACTATATTATATGTAACTAACTGATGCATACATTTAATTATCAAAATAAAACACAGACATGGAATAGATATGAAACTTGTCTCAGAGTATTCCTTGACTTGGCAGCAACCAGAAAGTGACTGCTAGGGTTTACAGATCCGAACCTACAAGATCGAAATGCCAGTTTTAGTAACCAGAATTATGCCCTAAATCTAAGGTACAAAACTAGACCAAGTCTACAGGTTGGTGATCCTAATTGGAAACCATTTGTACATAAAAATAGATTTTGTTACTAAACTAAAATTAATATATAACCATTTAAGTAAATATAGGTTTTGTCGTAAATAAATAATTATTAAGGAAAAATACTTAAAAATGTATTTCTTTGAAATTAGTAATTTTGTAGGAAAATAGATTTATCTAAAAAAATATTTGAAAATAGAATTTATTTATCGAGATTAATTAATAAAATAGCAATTAATGTATAAAATATATTTTCTTACCAAAATAATGGTTTTAAGTTACTATAAAAGATTTTGGGTTTTATTACTAAAAACCATTTACCAAAATAATCATTTTAACACATAATTCGTTTTATAGAAATTAATTAGCTTCTTTATTTGTAACGCCCCAGTCCCAAAATACGTAGGACCAAGTACGTAGACATGCCAGCTGTATACATACAAAGTACAGGCCTTGTATGTATACATAAGCTGTAAAATGCAGTAATCCACGACAAACTAAATCTCATCCACAAAATAAAGAGTAAAAGATATCATAAAATGAATAGTCTTGATACAATACGTTGGGTGGAGACAAAGTCCACTACCAACTATCACTATGAAAGAAATGTACAAGAATCGATCAAATAAAAAGGCAAGACGAACCAAGCGCAATCGTCTTCGAAAGAATGGAGAAGACCACGGCCTTGGCTAGGATACCTGCGGAAAAACATGAACACACACCTGGGAAAAAACCAGGTCCTCAGAGGGACGTAACAAGATACATAAAAACAATATCATGATGAACTGTAAATGATACATGATAAAGAAAAGACCACATGCTCCAACATAATGGAACCTAACCATCTAGGTGTAATGCAAGTCGAAAACTATACTGGAACGTATAAGTGGGTAGGAATAAAGTATAGCATCCACCAGAGGCTTTCGCATGAACTAGTATACGTCTCTGACCGTATCTGACGACGTGGTCAGGGCCGTACAATGGATATATCCCCTAGTTCATACTTTGCATCGCTAGCATACCTCCTGACCGTATCTGACGTCGTGGTCAGGGCCGTGCAATGGATATATCCTCTAGCGACACACCCATAACAGGGAAACCATGAACCCATAACCGGGCAATCTAGAAGGCTTTGGGCTAGCTCATACGTCCCAGTAGTTTTCCCCGCCCATGTATCACATAAGTCATATCCATGTCTTGGCGATCCATATCTCTATGCAAGTCACTATCTAGACTCCGCTAATCCATAAATGAACCGACACACGAACCGCCCGTATCGGTAGCAAGTCGAATACGTAGGTTCGTGTCAACTCAATGATCCTCACTCATGTGTCGTGTATGAGACGTGTCAACAAGTCAAAGAAGTTATGAAGCATAACTTCAACACACCGGGAAAAGTCCGCTACCACATATGGTCCATACACACACACACGCACACACACAAACATCGATATACATATCGATGGCACCCAAGTCATACTTGGACATACTCTTACTAATGTAAAAATACTAGCAACATATATCATGAATCAAATGTAAGTACAAGATGGCAAGGTATCTTGCCTGGTGTTACGCCTGATGTGGAGCAACAAGTCCTGTTCTGGGGTCCTTAGCTGGTGAAACAAACCATCTTGTTGGGTCTAGAATAGTCCGCTTGGCTTGGAACGATATGGAGAAAAATTTTGGAATTCGCAAGAAAATATGAAATACGATTAGTCCCGATTAATGATTTATAATCGAAGAAAATGCATAAATAATATACATAGTTATTTTAGAAAACAATTTATAATTTTAGAAACTATATTTATATTAGTCAAAATATTTAGATAAACATTTTAGAAAAATCATCTTAAGGATAAAACCAAAATTTTGTCAAAATATATTTTTGGTCATGGCCATATTTAAAGCAGGTAAAATAATGGTATAATATTTTATCATAATTATCCTTTTAGAAATATTAATATTTATATATATACATAAACGTATGTATATCAAAATATACTATTACTATTAGTAAAATAAAATAAATATCATTAAACCAATATTCCGGCAAAATCTTAATTTAACCCAAATCCTAATTAAGCATGTTGGGCTAATATCCTAATATTATATTTTGTTACAAGTATAAGTTTAGAAAATTATTAATTAACTAAAATAATAATAATAATAATAATAATAATAATAATAATAATAATAATCCACTGATAACAAATATGATACTGATAGTAATAATAATAATAATAATAAACTATTAATAATACAAAATGATAATCATGATAATGATAATAATAGTGATAATAATAATAATTATTATTATTTCTAACAAAACTTATACAACTTATCCATTTAATAATAATAATAATAATAATAAAATTTAATAAACCTGCTGATCCCTTCCCCATTCGAAGGAGGAAGAGAGAGAGAGATGAAAAGAAAGGGGGGTTTACTCACGAGGGGTCGTCGGAGAAGATGGGGTCGGCGCCGGAGAGGAGAGAGGGGGCATGGGCGGAGCTCTCACCAGAGCGGTCGGCGGCCGGCGAAGCTCCGGCGCAGGAAGGGGAGCAACGGTCCTGGTTGGGCAGCACTGGAGTTTCCCGACGGGGCGCACGTCAGATCTGGGCTGGTGGAGGAGATGGGCGCGGCCGGTCGTGGTTCTCGAGGTAGGTGAGGGCAGAGAGAAGGCGGCGAAGGGCGCGGTGGCGAGAGCGGAGGACACGGCGTGCTCCAGGCGGTGAAGGGGGTTTGGAGACGGTGGCGCTGGTGGCCCAGCGCGGCACGGCGGTCTGTTCGACGGAGTTCTCACAGAGGATGGTCGACGTGTGGCCGGCGAGCGGGGGAGTCCGGTACGGAGGATGGTAGTAGCGGGCGGCGCTAAGGTCAGATCTAGGCGGAGCGGCGGGTGTGTTCGTCGCGGCTTTGGTCGGAGGATGACCGGGACGAGGGATCCGGCGGTCTGGAGCACGGGGCGGCTCAGCGCTGGTGGCCGGGCGGCCATGGCGCTCGAGGAGGCGCGGCTGGACGAGGGTTTCGATAGGCGGAAGTCAGCGGTCGACGCTGTGGCGGAAGGCGGCGGCTACCAGCGCCGTGGAAAGGCGCACAAGCAAGCGGCGAGGCCGGGTCGACGAAGGTAAGGGTTTGCTCCCCCCTTCTTTGTATTTCTGGTGGTGGTTTGGATGGCGAGGATAAGCCGCCGGGGATGAGGACCAGTGGTCGGGTTACGGATTGGGCGGAGTTGGCCGGAATGGCGGTTGGTATTTTCTGTCGGGGTTGGATAGATGGTGGTGATGGCTGGTATGGGTGTGGCCGATGTTCGGAGGATGGTGGTCGATACGGTGATGACGGCGGAACGGTGAAGGGGTGGTGCCGAGCTACGTGGAGGAGGATGGAGATGGGTTGTATGAATTTATTTTTTTGTCGTCGTGTCCGGACTGTGGACACGACGTGGATGACTGTAAAGAACTGGAATAAGATTCTGCGTCACCAACACGATGCACAGTACGTTGCACGAATTTTGTGGAGAATTTGATTGTGATTTCGAATTATGGAGGAGTAGCTGCCTATATATAGGATGTGGGAATACCCATTGGATAAGGATTTGGAGAAGATTTAAAACCCAAAAATAGATAACTCGTAATTTACTTTAAATCAATCAATCATCCAAATCCAAATACAAAACCAATTTAAATCAAATTTAATTCTGTTAGTTTAAAAAAATCAAATCAATATCAAATATGGATATTACTTTATTTATTTAAATCATTCCATAAAATTTAATCGAGATTTAAAATGGCCACAATATTTTTCAAATATATTTTTCAAAAATACCAATAATATAATTTCAAAAATAATAAATATTTTTAAATAACTTTTCGAATAATAAAATATCAATATTTAATAATTTCGAAAATTATAATATATATTTAAGTATTAACAGGAAATATTTTCAAACTACATTTTTACTAATTTGGATAAAACATATTTCGAAAGTAAACATAAAAATCAAATCTTTAAATACCTTCTTGCTATTTTATTTTTAATAAAAATAATTATTTATATTATTTTGAAACCACCATTGACAATAAAATCAAAAATTACTTTTTCTAAAAATATGTTACTCGCACATATTCGTACTCGACGAGAAAATACAAAAATCGCGACGTACAATACAACTACGCGACGTAAAATACAAAATTTTAAATCAGTACCGAATTTAATAAAAATATATAGTAAAATTTTAGGGGTTTTACATTATTAATCTATTAACCGTAAACCTTTTTGATTTAAAAACATTTAAAAGAGAATTTATAATATATATATATATCATTATCTATTTGAAATTAATTTTATTATATATCTTTAACAAAACTTTTACTTAAAGAATAATAATTATAATCCACCATTTATTAACTAATGCCTAGATAAAATAAAGACTTTTATAAATAATCTACTAAATGATTTCTAGGTTTTTGGATATACATACAACCAAGTTTATAATCACAAACTAAATAATCTAATTCGTAAATCCATATTTTAAATTAAAAAAATTAATTAAAGTTATGCAACCAGCAATCTAAACAAAGTTTCCTAAAAGGAATTTATTACCAACATTGCTATTAATAACACACAGTAACTAAATAACAATCTACATAAACTAATATTAATCTACAGAACAGTCTCTAAGGCCAGAAAGTGAAATATGGGTTCTGTGAAGAATGACAGAAGGAAAGGGAAAAGGTTTACCCAAGGCTTGCACGAAGGAGTACCGAGGGGAGGCCTCGGACTCGGAACGCACGTGGGCACGGGCACGGACACGGACACGTGCACGCGGACGACACGGGGACGTGTACGGGAAGGGCTGGCGGCACGGGTTCTGGCGTAAGGCGCTGTCACGGGAGCGACGCAAGGACGAGCTCAGAAGGTGGGGAAGAAGGGTCTGGATTTGGAGAGGGTGACGAGACGAACGTGACGGTGGTCTCGGATTTGGATTTGGTGGAGGGAGGAGAAAGTTATTGAGTTTTTGGTGAAGAATAGAGTTGTGAAGGTTCTGTGATGTTTCTGATGGGGAAGAAAGATTTCTGAGTATTATTATGAGAAGGAGAGGAATATGGATGAGTGGCGGATAAAGTGGATCGTGGAAAGACTAGGACACGAGTTAACATTAGTTAAGTCAAACGGGTTTGGATTCGGGTTGGGTTGGTAACGGGTTTGGGCCTTAGTTACATATTAATTAAATACACAAAAATATGGGTCTTACAACCTTCACTCCTTAGAAAAATTGTGTCCTCAAAATTTAAGGATAGAGATAGGATATAATCAAGTCTCAGCAAGCAAGTACATTACGCTCTTAACTGTCTCAAATGAAACTATGTTAGCCGTCCCATGGCTAATCTACAATGGAAAAATATTTTGATCAGTTCATCCACTCTTTTCCAAATAACATTCTTCCCTCTTTAGAATACAGTCACTATCCACAATTATGGATTTTCTGCTTCCATCTCTTAATTATCAATCACCGTCATAACTTTGGAAAATTTGTCTTCCCACCTTTTCATATAATATTTTCCGCAATATGTTTTGTACTTCCTTTAGCTTGCTAATATATATGCAAAATTTAACTATGTGTCATACCACTACATGTGTTCCAATCATGTTCTTATACATATTATTCATTCTTGACCAAAATACCATAATTTGGTACACTCCATCTTGTCGTAATACTCTAGTATCAAGCCTCAGTAACCCAATATCACATTTAAAATCCAATATCACGCTTCTATACTCCAATTTGTCATGATTAGTAAAAAATTTATCATTCCTTACTCATATATGATCACTCTGTAATTTATTTAGATGTCCATTTTTATCAACATGTATATATCTTGATTCCATATCCTCATTTACATATTTGATCTTGAATTCTCAATAAAATTTAATTATCATGTTTGAGCTCGAATCATTTATCTTGATTTTGCTGTATCATTTTGACCAAACTTTTTCTCTGTCAAAAAAATATCTTATTATATCTCTCAACCTTATATTATTTACAAACCTTCTATCTCTGATTTCTGATTTGTAATCTTTTACACCCTTTAATTCATACGATTGCCATCCTTAATTAGTCACACCTTAAGTCCAAAATTTCTTATTTCGGTCATCCTTTATATATCTTCTGATTCATCATGCATCTTCCTATAGTACATCTCTATGCTTATCATTTAACAACCTCTAATCTACAATGTCAATTTGCTTGGTATTCACATCATTAATTATCCCTTCCTTGATTCAAATCACAAGTGTTCATGTTTATCTCATCTTTATCCCAAAACTCATGTACTCCATAAATCCTTTCTATAAATCATTCCAGATTTAAATCATCAGACACGAACGAATTCTAGACATGATCTCAAGGTACAATGATAAAATATAGGCACGATCAGAATTATCTATATATGATCTGAGATAGAGTTGGAATATTGTTGTGATCAAAATCATTTTAGGTACGATAAAAATCTAGGTACAATTAAAATATGATCATAAAATAGAGGAAAATCAAATAAGGTCTCGTGAAACAGAAAAGGCAAGAAGGAAACGAACGTGAACAGTTTATTGAAAAGGCAAAAAGTAATAGAATCTTCTGAGATCATGGACTAAAATTCCAAATCAACTTAGAATTGGGTATAAGGGTTTGTGACTCAGGAAAAAAAATCAACAAGTTGTATGATAGTAGGATAGCGATGATGATTAGAATAACAAAGCTATGATAGAAATATAATCAGATAGGATATTTTCATTGAGGACTTAGTGATGATCAAAGGGAATAGAGAGAATATCGTATCACTATTTCAAAGGTCAACAGATATAATATGCATGAAAAAAAACTTACAAGATAACCATCCTATTAATACCCATGCAAAAACCAATCTCTAACTCGCTAAACTAGCTGAACTCCCAGTATCTACAGAAAACTAAGACAGCTGTCAAGGTATTAAAACTAAATCTATTTGGAATCATAAATCATCTAAATCCATTTTTTCCATCCGTATGTCAAATGTATTTCAATTTCAAGTAGTTCTCTCGATCAAATCATTTTAAAGATATCAATTTCCAATTGTCAGTCATTCTTCCAAAACTGACTACATCAAAGTTCACAATCTTCAATTGTCATAGTAAATTCTTAGAAAATTATTTAAAGTTGATCCATGACCTATATTCGAGAATTCTCAATTCTTGAAATCAATTGACAAAATTATAATCACTAATCAAATTTTAATCTTTAACCATGCACCTATCAATCGTTCTCATCCAAACGCATTAACAAAAATATCACAAAATCTTAATCCTTCTTACCATAACTAATATGAGCCTCCAATGTTTGGTAGAAATTGTAAAACCAATTGCTCCTTTCCAAAGTTGCATGCCAATGGTCTTATCTCAATTTCTCACTACTTATTCCTTCTCTAGAACTTATCATTACATTGCTTGTGTTATTCCTTCTATGGTTATATCCGTCCCTTCTGGGTACAGTAGTCATCTAATCATAAAAGTTGATCCCCGTCAAGTGTTCTTTTACTTTATCATCATATTCTAATGTTTATATATTATCCAAATTCATTTCCTCCATGGGGAACCTTACCAAAACCTAGACTTTTCTCGCTAACTCTACCTACGACTTCCTCTATCTTCCATAACTCTTCCTTTAATCATAAAATTCAAAATCGTCAAATACCTAATGCTTCATCCAAAAGAATACCAAACTCTATTCTTCCAAAACTTAACTTCCATATGTTTGCCAAATTCTATCTCAGTAATCTTGCATAATTCGTTCTAAAGTTGAAATTCTCAAAATTTCTTGATTCCTGAAATCTTATTATTTTATCCATGACGAGGTTTCGTTTGTCAAAATTATTCCTTGGTCACCCATGATACCTAATTATGACCCCTCTTATCATAGTCTTCTCACATCTATCTAGAATTCTACTATAAAATTCTTAATCACAACTATATCCTAGATTTATAAAAGAAGCATAGAATAATATGGTCAAACTAGTGTGACGAAAATGGTAATGGGTTTAACATAAATTAATACAGGAATAAGTCACAAAAAAGTAGGATATCTTGTGAAGAATACTGTTCTAGAATACATGTTCAATCTTCCTCGAAATTAACTGATTTGGGAGAATGTATATATGAAATCTCTTAACCCATTATCAACTATATAATCTATTTAGATTTCCTATTTCCACCAACTCCAATATATTTGATCCAAATTTTTAATCTGAGCTTTTTTTGTACAATATTTAAATTCCAACCCTTCTTTTGATCTTACTTCATTCCTTGAATCCCTCGGATTCGACCAACCTTAATATATTATTTTCGTCCCCTTCTTTATTTTCTGTCAATAGTATATAATATCACATTCACTTACCCTCGTAACACTTATGATTTCACAATCTTTATTTCCAAATTCTGATTTGATAAAATCTGTATCTCTCTAATTCATATCCTTATTTGTCGATCATCATCCCCAATTAATTTATACCTTAAGTTCAACATTATCCGCATAATCCTCGGTTTCATCATGCAACTCTACATTACCAGCTTGATAACTTCTGATACCTTCGTATAAATTTTATATATATCATCATCATCATCCTTAAATTTTAATTCAAATTTCAACATTTATATATTTTTCTATTTTCATATCCCATAAATTTTTATCCTCGATAAATGCTCAACTAATTAGTCGTGACCTTTAACATCTTACTAGGCTAAAAGTTTCTGGCTCCAGCAACTGATCCTCGAGCTTAGTTCGTGTCTTCCTGGCTATCATCTCCTTAGGATTTACTATGATACCATATTTCTGGTGACCAACATTCATGCAACTTACTTCTAGGTATTACTCCTCTAGTCATACTTTGCTTATCTCCTTAATATCTAAAGACTAAATATTAGATCATCAATACTAAGTGAGAGTACAACTAAAAATGTGAAGATAAACAATAACTATTGGCCTAATGGTGGGATGAGTTTTCCATTTGCCATCCTCTGAAAGGTTTAGGTACAAACATAAGCAAGGTAGCCTACGAAACTATAAGCAAGCAAAAATAAATATAAATAGATATTTCGGCCCTATGTTGTGACAGGGTAAAAATAATCTTGGTGTTCTAGTTGTTTCTAGAGTCTGTTTTCCTAAAGTCATACCTAGACCTAAGTCAAGTTACAGGACTGCATGCTGGTCTAGGCTAAGTTGACTAGACCAATTTTGCAGAACTGACCTGCATGGGCCACCACTAAAAATATGTCACGACCCGATCCTAATATAATGGGTCCAGTCGGATCATGTCCAGCCTGCACCGTTGTGAGACGGCGTAGTACTGTATCAAGCAGTGAACACAAGCAGTACAAATGTCTAAACGAAAAATAAAATATTTTATTAAACATTCTGAAGTACAACTAAAGTCGAAATAAAATGAAAAAAAGCAAAAGTATTCAACATCACAAAGGTTTGTTTATTACAACTTTAGAAAAAGTGAACTAATCAGAAAAGGGTGCAGCTAGGACTCCTGGTTCCTCTGCCCTGGTTCAGCTAAGTCCTCAGAACCCAAGTCGGCCCATAATAGGAAGTGTAAGCCAGCTCATCATCGTCGCAGTCACCTAAAAATGTTGGGTCTCCAGTCAGGAGGGAGCAAGAACATATTTCATCCACATCTAGCAATTCTAAATTAATAATAAATATAAAGTAGAGAGTTAAAGAAACAATATTTTTTTTGTATTTAATAGTAAAAAGACCAACAAGCAAGATGATGTCAATGTCCAGAATGATGCAATGCTAAGCTAGTGTTTGAGTATATAACAGGGCCTGTGACCGGCTGGGATAGAGGAAATGTATACTAACGTTTTGGCCAAAACGAATAGTATACGGTACGGCTCAACCCCCTGTTGGTAGGGGTTAGCGCGAGACGAGAAACGAGCAAGATTTGGCTTTGGTCACAGACGTTATACTACTCCCCAAGCAATCCCAAGTCAATGAGTCAATAATCAATAACCAATAACTAACATGTCAAGATAGCCATCCAACAATCCATCAACCTATGTAGAGTCCGAGAGGGATCCACGGTGAATCAGTGTAACTATACTACATGTAACTAACTGATGCATACATTTAATTATCAAAATAAAAGCAGACATGGAATAGATATGAAACTTGCTCAGAGTATTCCTTGACTTGGCAGCAACCAGAAAGTGACTGCTAGGGTTTACAGATCCGAACCTACAAGATCGTAACGCCAGTTTTAGTAACCAGAATTACGCCCTAAATCTAAGGTACAAAACTAGGCCAAGTCTACAGGTTGGTGATCCTAATTGGAAAATCTTTACATAAAATAGATTTTGTTACTAAACTGAAATTAATATATAACCGTTTAGTAAATATAGGTTTTGTCGTAAATAAATAATTATTAAGGAAAATACTTAAAATGTATATTTCTTTGAAATTAGTAATTTTGTAGGAAAATAGATTTATCTAAAAAATATTTGAAAGTAGAATTTATTTATCGAGATTAATTAATAAAATAGCAATTAATGTATAAAATACTTTTCTTACCAAAATAATGGTTTTAAGTTACTATAAAAGATTTCGGGTTTTATTACTAAATACCATTTACCAAAATAATCATTTTAACACATAATTCGTTTTATAGAAATTAATTAGCTTCTTTATTAATCTATTACCGAAAACCTTTTGATTTAAAAACATTTAAAAGAGAATTTATAATATATATCATTATCTATTTGAAATTAATTTTATTATATATTTCTAACAAAACTTTTACTTAAAGAATAATAATTATAATCCACCATTTATTAACTAATGCCTAGATAAAATAAAGACTTTTATAAATAATCTACTAAATGATTTCTAGGTTTTTAGATACATACAACCAAGTTATAATCACAAAATTAAATAATCTAATTCATAAATCCATTTTAAATAAATTAATTAAAGTTATGCAACCAGCAATCTAAACAAAGTTTCCTAAAAGGAATTTATTACCAACATTGCTATTAATAACACACAGAAACTAAATAACAATCTACAGAAACTAATATTAATCTACAGAACAGTCTCTAAGGCCAGAAAGTAAAATATGGGTTCTGTGAGAATGACAGAAAGGAAAAGGTTTACCCAAGGCTTGCACAAAGGAGTACCGAGGAGGCCTTGGACTCGGAACGCACGCGGCACGGCACGGACACGTGCACGCGGATGGCACGGCGTACGCGGGAAAGGCTGGCGACGCGAATTCTGGCACGGGCGCTATCACGGGAGTGACGCGGGGATGGGCTCGGAAGGTGGGGAAGAGGGGTCTAGATTCGGAGAGGACGACGAGACGAACGCGACGGTGGTCTCGAATTTGGATTTGGTGGAGGGAGGAGAAAGTTATGGAGTTTTTGGTGAAGAATGGAGTTGTGAAGGTTCTGTAATGTTTCTGATGGGGAAGAAAGATTTCTGAGTATTATTACGTGAAAGAGAGAAATAGGGGTGACTGGCGGGGTAAAGTGGATCGTGGGAAGACTAGGGCACGAGTTAACATTAGTTAATTCAAACGGGTTTGGATTCGGGTTGGGTTGTTAACGGGTTTGGACCTAAGTTACATATTAATTAAATACACAAAAATATGGGTCTTACATCAGTCATGAACAAATGGACTGGTCTTGTTCAGTCTATTGACTGAACTATGGTTGGTTGAGGTTTAGGACTGATTCAAGTATCAGTGCTTCAGTGTAGGGAGGGTTTGTGAGTAGTGTCTTACGTGTGAACATTTGGATGTGTGTGTCCATAATACATGACAGTGTGTACGAGGAAAATAAACATTTTGGTGTTAATGGTTAAGTCAATAGGTAGATTAATGTAGAGGAGGAAATTGAGGAAGGATATTCATGTATTTAAAGGTGTATGTGTATATATATATATATATATATATATATATATATATATATATATATATATATATATATATATATATATATATATATGGGATACTTGTATGTGACAATATAGTGAGTAAGAGTTAGAGAAAGGGAAATCACTGAATGACAGTAGGAGTATCAATAAAGTGAGGGTGGCCTGCACTAGGCAGGCCACTCTTGGCCTGTTGTTGGCAGGCAATATGAGGACATGCCTGCTCCTCAAGGCCGTACTTGACCTGCTGTTTGGATAGAAAGCTTCACAGGTTAGAGGGGAAGGAAATTCCTATTCAGGATTTATTATAGGGGTTTCAGGCCTTGCACAGGTTTGTATTTGGAAGGTGTGTCTTGTGAAATGTAGGGTAAAGGTGGGCAGTGAATAGAATGAAGTGAGGGTTGGTATCGAGGGTAGGACTGAACCAAGTGTGGGATATCATACCAGGGTTGAGTGCTAACCTGGGAGTTAGGGTATATTATAGGATATTGAGTTTAGGTATCCTAATGCTAGGATAATTAGATACATCTAGATATATATGAGGTTATATATATATATATATAATATATATATATATATCTATATATGTATAATATATATATATATATATATATATATATATATATAGATATA